>OY740805.1:29544524-29750750 GCA_963514005.1 Raja brachyura | reverse complement strand
GGGTGATAGAGGGAGATGAGGGGTGATAGAGGGAGATGAGGGAAAGCATGTATGTGCTCTGTTCGTGTGAGTAGGTAACGGTTTGGAAACTACGACGCCTGAGAGTTCATCACATAACTCCATGAAGCCGCAGAGACAAAGACCCACTTGCTGGTGCGCTCTCTAGACCGCGCCGACGATTGCATTTCAAGAAAATAGCATCGTCTTTGTGGGCTCCAAGAAGAAGTAAATTTGTTAATAAAAGTTTAGCTATTCGGCGTAACACTAGGCCATATTCTGCGCGAGGTTCCCAGCGAGTGCAACTGTTTCCTTTTCGTGACACAAATTGAAACACCACTTCCTCTAAATTGACCTTGGGAACTACTGATGGAAATTGCAAACATATTGACTTAGCCAATTACAGACTTGTCCACTGAGATTGATTCCACGACATCTGCATTATGGCATCGAACTGTCAGCGTGGTCTAAATGGAATAGATATTTTTCGTTCACCAACGAAGACAGGTGGGGACGAAATGTCTTCGTTTTCTGTCCAAGCAATGCTATTAGTTTTTGAGTCATTGAGTCATATGGCGTGGAAACAGGACGTTTGGCCCAATATGTCCACGTCGACTAAGGTGCACCATTTCCACTAGTCCCATCTGCCCGCGCTTGGCCCATATCCCTCCAAACCGATCATATCCACGCATCTGTCCAAATGTTTTTTTTCTTTAAATTGTGATCGTGTCTGCCTGTCTTCAGAAACCTCACATCCTTTGTGCAAAAAGTTGCCTCTTAGATTCCTATGAAATCTTTCCCCTCCCTCCCTCAACTTACACCTATGTACTCTTGTTCACGATACCCCTGCAGTGGGATAGAGACGTGCAGTTACCCGATATATTATTCCCATGATATTGTGCACATCCACAAGATAACCCCATTATCCTGTTGCGCTTCAAGGAATAAAGTCATAGCCTGCTCCACGTCTCCCAGTAGCTCCGGCTCTCGAGTCCTGGCAACATCCTCGTAAATCTTCTCTAAACGCTATCCAGCCTGACAACATCTTTCCGAAAACATGATGACCAAACTGAACTCAATATTCTAAATGGGGCCGCATCAATCTAATTTGTTGTCGCTAAATCAGTCAGCGACCCACATAATGGAAAATTATCACAATGCACCTCAGATAATTGTCCACATTAATACACTAGCGAAATCTAGATGCGGATTAATTGTTACATTGAAAATATGGGACTCAGGAAGGATGTCCACCCTGTTCTAAACGTCAACTGTCCAATTATCCTGTGAAGCTACCTCATCGCGAAGTTACCTCAGCTCTCTGTGTCTTGTTTTGTAAACAAATATGCTTTATAAGCGCTTGCTTTTTAATCAACGAGAACGTGTATACTTCCAATGACTAGGGTCTCACAGCGTAACAAACAAACTGCTAAACTACCGATTGTGGGCATTCACGCCAGTTCCTATGTACGTCACGGAAGCAGTCGATGGATCGAAATGATCTGTGCAATGTGTGGGAAGGAAGTGCAGATTCTGGTTTACACCGAAGATAGACACAAATATGCTGGAGTAACTCAGCGGGTCAGGCAGCATCTCTGGGGAGAAAGGATGCGTGACGTTTCGGATCGGAAATCTGATCAGAGTGCTGGGAGGGAGAGAGATGGAGAGGGAGAGTAAGCAAGCGTTACTTAAAGTTATATGATAACGAAAGCCAGTGATATGTACGTCCCCGCTAGAGTGAAGGGAAAAGCAGGCAAACGTAAGGAAGCTTGGCTGAAGAGGGTAATTGTGGGTTGAACAAAATGATGGGGTAACTCAGCATATCTGGATAGAAGGAATGGGAGAAAGAGGGATATTGAGACGTTGATCAAAAACAAGTAGGATGCAAGGGACAGGTATAGGCAGCTGAGATAAAGTGCATCGCTGGGGGAGTTTTGGGGACAAATTGCAAGCTGGAAAATTATATCAGAAAGGCAAAAAGGGACCGGGAGATAGCTCTGACGGAAAAGAACAATTAAACAAGATTTTATAAATGCATAAGGGGGGAAGCGGTAATAAGAAAGAGAGTGGGACCTCTCAGGAATCAAAGCGGTCACCTCGGAGTAGAGCCACAGGAGATGGATAAAGTCTTCAATTAATATTTCTCCTCTGGATTTATCGAGGAGAAAGACAGTAGGACGGAGGAACTTGGGGCAGTCAATGGAAGTGTCTTGAGAGCAGTCAATGTTATGGTCGAAGAGGTACGGAAGGTACTGTCGTGTATGAAGCTAGACAAATCTCCAGGGCATGATCAGATATGTCCGAGGATATTGCGCAAAACTACAGAGGAAATTGCGGGAATCCTGGTTGAAATTTAAGAGTCGCCCTTAAAGACAGCGGAGGTGCTGGAAGACTGGAGGGCGGCAAATGTTCTGCCTCTTTTCAAGAAGAAAGCTGCAGGGAAAATGCTGGGAAATGTAGGCCGGTGAACTTAACAGCTATATTTGGAAAGTAACCAGACATTATTCTGAGTGATACTTTTTCCAGGCATTTGCGTTGGCAATGGCTGATGAGGGATAGTTACTTCCCCTTATCCCAATCTGACACCCTTCAGATAATAATCTGCCTTCTTGGTCTTGCCATCAAAGCGGATACCCTCACATTTATCCTCATTATGCTGCATCTCACCACGCCCAACCCATCTAAGTCACCCTTCGGCGTCATAGCATCTGCCTTGCAGCTCACACTGCCACCCAGCTACGTGTCATCCGCAAATATAGAAATGGCTCTCATGGGTCATGGCATTTGGAATATTTTCTTCTTGTATGTAACATCCTCAAATGCGCTATCCGGCAACTCGCACTTAGGTCTACAGCTGAGTTATTGTAATGGAGCTACATTCGGCATCAATGGCAACCTATTGGTTTCGTGCTGATTGATAGGACTGTGAAAAAATTATGTACATTATTTTCCTGTTATCTTTAGATGTGTCAGCTATCGCTGATTTGTCTCGATTGGAACCCTCCATTTCGTGGGCAGCAAATAAATGCGTTTTTTTTTTTTGCGCTGTAGCTGGTGTATACTAGTGTCATCACTCGGTTGGAATAGCTTGGTTAGTGTTCTGATTTCTATGTTCAGAGTATTCTGATTTTTTAAATATATTTTTGACGTGGTCAGAATTGATTGATTGCTGATAGATGAAAATGTACAGCACAGAAACTGGCCATTCGCCCTACGAAGACAACATCGACCAATGATCACCAGTTCATGCTCGTGCTGACTATCCACTTTCCCATTAATTTCTTCCACACCAGGGGATATTTACAAAGACCAGTTAACCTACACACCCGCACGTTTTAGGTGTTGTGGATGGCAACTGGTTCATCCGGACGAAAGCCACAAAGGTAGAAATTGAAAATTCCACACACGCAGCACACAAGGTCAGGTTACAAAGCACGTCTCTGGCGCTGTATTGCAGCAGTTCTACCAGCTGCACCATTGTGATGGGGACTTCTGGAGAATGCTGAAAGAGATAGAGTGGTGGGTTAAGAGTGATTGAATAAGTCGTGGCTCCGCCGGCTGAACGATGTTGGCAAAATCGAGGAATAACAGGATGTCCATCTGAGAAAGTGCACAGAAGGCCGAATGGAAATTCCATGACAGACAACGCAGTTTTCTGGGTGTGCATTGCAACGCTGAAAAAGTTGACTGTCTAAAGTTGTTGAATTAATTGAGTCGGTTGGTTGGATGAGCCCAATTGTTGGTGATGGTCCTCAAGTGTACCTTACAGTGCAGCAAACATTTAGGAAGACAAACGGCAGGAGAACGACATGTTGAGCTTGATTACAGGTGGCTTCGGTCACAAGCCTCGGGCCTTCTTGCTCAGGTTGTGCAGAGCATTTGGAGAGACTCCGTTCTGTTTACCGTGGCCTCGTTTATTCTCTCACCCTTGTGTCACAACACACTTATGATCGGTGATGGAAGAACTCTGAATGAGTGAAATAGTCCCATGAATTTGCATAATGGTGGCTTGTTCTCATTTAAGATCAACAGAATGGGTAATCCATTCATCCATTAACATGGGAGATTTATTAACTCTTCATCTTCTAATTGGGTCCTTCAGATCTGCATGACACCGGCCCAGAGGAATGGGCTCGACTATTTAAAACTGTCATAAGGAGAAAGTATGAATTTGATTAGTATATTCAGTGCTAAAATATATAGACATTAACGGTTAATGAAGCAAACGAACAGTCGTGATAACGACTGGGGGCAAATCAAAGGGGCAAATAGCTATCTGCTCGTTTCCAATACCGCACTGATTCAAAATAAGAGCAATCGCATACCATGTGTGTTTTAGTTTGAAGACTTTACATCTGGTATGAAACCTTCGCAACTAAATAATAACAATTATATGAGAATACTACGTATTTCTTAACTTGACTAAAAAAAGGAAAATATCAAACATAACTAACATAATAGTGATGTCATTCGGTATTAATTCCATTTAAGGGCGAAAGTGAAAGTGAAAACAAATTATGTCAGGTAAATATCCTATGACACGTTTGCCATGATTCAGTAGCACGCATAGAGATGTACCAATGAAAGTAAACGTTGATCAAAATAAAAATATATACAACACAATATCTGTGCAAAACTGTTCATACAATCAGAGTATCTATAGATTCAGTAGTGTCATACTCTTTAGTGTTGGCACCTGTACTTGGAGAAACACCATTGTCACTCGTGTGCCCCCCTGGGGTGATATCCCTGACCTTGATTGACACTAGCATCTGCCCGTTAATGTCCAGCAAATGAAGGACCCTAGACTATGGTCATCCTCCGCAGAGCCTTGACGTTGGCTGCACAGAGCTTCAGCCAGTCCGTCGGGAACTGCAGGCATTAGTTGTAGCAAAGATAGACACAAAATGCTGGAGTAACTCAGCGGGACAAGGAGAATCATTGGATCCAGAAATGCAACCCGTCCTTCAGCATGATCAAGTGCCTGGCTCAATCTCGCGGCCTGGGAGAGATTATATATTTCGTGAGTAGTTTCAACACGGGGATCCGCCTTCGATATAGATATTATAGGAGGTTAATTTGCAAGCAAAATATACATATTATATTGTTGTCATAAAAGTACGTGGCACATTCGATGTGTTGATAACAGGCCCTTATTGAAAAGTCCATTTATATAATTAAGTAGATGATGAAAGAATATAAATTAATTGTCAGACACGAATACTTTATTATCTCATTTATTTCACATACCGAACAGATGCATTACAGTCAATTAATATCCTTCGGATTGCTCTGGGTTAAATAGTTATAGTTTCCCGAAATTTTATTTTAATTCCACAGAGGACAACTCGCTTCGCGTGGAGTTGGGTAATGTATTAATTTGTTTCATTTCCTCATAAGCTAACTGGCAAGGATTGATACATAGTTTCTGCAGAACGCTCGATACCGTTTTCCTTTCATTCGACTGACGACTTCGCATAGTCGCCCTGTATCGACCTCCATAGCTGCATTTACCAAAGCACAGAAAAATCGAGGGGACCCTTATAAAGATCGTAAAATTCGGGTAAGTTAGAGGAAAGTACGCAAACATTATTTGAGTTTAACGACGCATCGCGGAAAAAGGACCTTCGGCCCTTCGGGTCCGCATCGCCCAGCGATTCCAGCACACTAACACTACCCTACAAACACTAGGGACATTTGTTTTACATTTACCAAGCAAATTTACATTAATGCCTTCATGTAGAAAATATCGGACGAAACTCACGCAGATCACCAGGAGAAGCTACACACTCCGTTAGGCGGCACCCATAGTCGTAATGATCCCGGGTCGGTGCCGCCCGATTAATAAAATGACGAAAATATTGTGGCTGGATCAATGAGCATATATTTAACGTCAATAACATTGACGCAGTACCAGCTGCCCAACATCCTGAAACAATTATTCCATATTTCCATATGGACATTGGCGAACGTGCTGCATGCTCTCAACACAGCTCGAATTTCCGGTTACTCGCATCTGCGACACAGTGGAACAGCGCGAAAGAACCGGGTTCGATGCTGACTACGGGTGCTTTCTATATGGAGTGTGTACTGTCTCCCTGAGACTGTGGGGGATTTCTCCGTGTGTTCCCGTTTTCTCCCACATTTCAAAGACATAAAGGTTTGCAGGTCGTAGAATCAAAGAACCGTAGATGGTGGTTTATTTGAAGATAGACACAAAGTGGTGGAACTAATCAGCGGGTCTGGAAGCATCTTTGGAGAAAAAATGATAAGTAACATTTCGGGTCTAGGTTCTTCATCAGAACTTTTTCAGAAGAAGTGTCCCAACCTGAAACGTCAGCTTTCCTTTTTGTCCAGAGTTGCTACCTGACCCGCTGAGTGACTCTAAATTAAACGAAGACATTGCCGCCATCTCGCGTCCATCACATTCCATTCTTCCTTGGCGGAGTGGCAATTAAAAATCAACGCGGCACATCCATGAAACTAAATTATGCCATAGTTTCATATTCTGTCTTTAGTTCACAATATACTGTACATAAATTCACTAGGCTTTTCTGTAACCTCTTTATTTCCAATTAGCCGAGAAGATTACGAGAATTGAAGGTAAATTGACATCCGATGCCTGTACCAATTTGAAATGACTATTACATTCTGCGCTCTGAATAACTGGCTCTAATGCCCACGAAGAACATAATACAATTGTTCAATTAAAATGCAGCATCGGCGTATTCGTATTTACATCCGACGACATCACGTCCTTAAATCTGCCAGTGTACTCTACCACACGACGGTATGATCATTACTAACTTCAGGTGTAGGTAACCCAATCGGTTCCCCCGACTCTCTGACTCCGATGGGAGACCTTAACTTAACGGTTAATGTAGCGTAATGACGTTTTGTCTTAGACATGGATAACATGGGACAAATCCTTACTCTAACCGATCTAGCATGCTCGTAGGTTTGTCAGTGAGAAGTTATTCTCTCCAATGGGAAAACCACAATGACCTGCAACAATGACTAACGAAGTTCCACGCTGGATGAGAGAAGGTTGCGACAGTTTAGTGAATTTTAAAAACTATCAATGGCATCAGTAAAAATACTGAGAAATCCTGTAGTTGGGAGTTCAACTTCCGTTTAGCCGTCCTGAAATAACAACGGACACTAGGCAACATTTCGTTCCAGGAGGAAATTTCACGAACGGTTCTTTTCGTTTTCCTCTCGGAATGCTTGTCGGAATAATTGCACCAAGTAACGCAGTAGTCCTTACTTATGTCTAGGAAGGACCAGCAGATGCTGGTTTAAAACGAAGATAGACACAACATGTTGAAATAACAGCAGGACAGGCAGCGTCTCGTTCCAGAAGGAATGGGTGATATTTCGCGTCTGAACAAGGGTCTCGGCATTCTCCCCTGAGATCCGGCCTGTCCCGCTGACACACTCCAGCATTTTGCGTCTACATTCAGTGCATACATATGAGTGAGAACAGATGTAAGTCTCATCAGACAAACGAACTGTTACGTTCACAGGTTGGCAGACAGACCACGCATAGCTCGAAGAAGTTAACTGAAGAAGTCCCTTCAAACCCTTTTGCATGTTTGCGCTATCTACCGCTCCAGGGACAACCTATTGGTATATCAGATAAAATGAGTTACGTGGAATTATTAATTCCACAGTGAGTGTTGGACACTGCAACGTCCAGATTGATTGATATTTTCCTCAACACATATTTGTTTTGACATTTCCGTTATCTTAAAGGTGATCCCACCACCAGTCACATCTACCCTTCTCGACTCCTTTCTACATTCCACACATCTTCCGCAACTCATTGGTTCATTCATAGCTTTCCACCCAAACCATGCCCTCTCCACAATGCTAATTTATCCAATAATTGCGATCCTTATGCGAGTACGAACGAGAAACTGAGATTTCTGCATGTTATGAATTTTGAGCTTCCTTCCTGAAACTACATTCGCTGATAACGAATTCATTTTTTTCTGAACATTTCATATATATGGAAATATAGAATACTCAAATGCATTCCAATGTAATACAAGTTGTATTGTTTTATCATCCGTTTTCGTTTTCTTCCAGAATTAGAGAAAGAACTTAATACTACAAGTGAGTAGCTAAACGTTAATATGCAAGTCAATTAGCTAGTAAAGAAAGAAAATGCAATTCCAGCACTGATTTGGAGACAACTAGTCCACAAACAGAGGGATGAACTATCAAGCTCTGGTAAAGCCACATTTGGAATATTGTGAGCAATTCTGGACACCATATCTGTGGAAGGATGAGCTGGCACTTGAGCGGGTCCAGTGAAGGTTTCCAAGAATTGTCCCAGCAGTAAATAGGTTAACATATGATGAGCCTTTTACGGCACTGTGACTGTACTCGCTGGAGTTTAGAAGCATGAGGGTGGACCTCATTAAAACGTACAGAATAGTGAAAGGCGTGGATAGAGTGGACGTGGAGAGGATATTTCCACAAGCGGGAAGGTGCATGACTGGAGGACATAGCCACAACATTTTAGGACGTACATTTAAGCAGGAGAAGGAAGGGAATTTATTCAGACAGAGGGTGGTGAAAATATGGAATTGATTACCACAGAACACTATGCAGAACACATCCGTGGATTTTTTTATTTAATGGCAGAGATAGATACATTATTGATTAGTATAAGTGTTATAGGCCATGGGAAGAAGGCAGGATAATGCGATTAGGAGGGAGAGAATGATCAGCCAAGATTGAATGGCGTAGACTTGATGGTATGAGTGGCCGAATCCTGCTCCTATCACTTATGATCTTATGATTTTATAACCGAAGGGAAATTAGACGCGAGCACTAAATCAGGACAGGACGCAAAGTGCTGGAGTAAGTCAGGCAGCATCTGGTGGCGGTCTTGACACGAAACGTCACGTATGTGTGTTCTCCAGAGAAGCCTGGACTGTAGTATTATTCCAGCATTTTGTGTATTTTTCTGTATTATTTAGCAACTGCAGTTATTTGACTATACTAAATTAGACCAGGGACTCGGGCACGCATCCCTCTGAAGCCTCTTGTGGCAGAGACCTTTCAGCAGTAATCTAGCTTGTCTTCGGGAAGCGGGAGGAAACGAGAGCATCAGGGGAAAACCACACAGTCACATTAAATGGATAAAAGCTCTGCGCAGATGGTCTATCTGAACAATATGAACGGAGCAATGAGTGCTAAAATAGACCTGGATTTCAATTTCAGGCACACAGTTAAAGGCCAAGGAAAAGGGTAAAGTCAAAGCACATCGTCAATTCATTCTGCAGCTAACGGGCATAAATGCCGCCAGCAGATTCATCGTCAGATGACTACATTTTTAGCTTTATTGTTGACCCCCCCCAAAATAAAACTCCACTCCACGGTTTGTAGATGGTCTAAAAGTATAGTGAGTATAGCTATATATTTATTCCAGAAGTGATCCCTCTATTGATCCGGCTGTGTCTCTGACGGCACATCATTCTATTTATCTGTCCGCCCGTTTGAGAACAATTAGAAAGGTAATTCTCAGTGGTTATATTTTCGAAGAGAAGGGGTGGGGAATAGGGTTGCAGGACTTGGTCAGGAGGAGCGGAATGTCCAAAATTAATTCACGAGAAGGTAGAATACCTCAAATACATTGTAGGGTTGTTACTAAAACGCCAGGTGTTGTGGGGTTATGTGAAGAAAGCATGATAATCGGGTTAGCAGGGACAGGTATATCAGCCAAAATTGAATTGCGAAATAGAATGCATGGGCCGAATGGCCTCATTCTATTCCTATCACCTGTGACTTGTCAACATCGCGATAATATGGATTGATTGGACCTGGAATTGTTAAACAATGTCATAATAAATCTACTATGCTCCAGGAAAATCGCACAGCCGTCTTGACCACACTTCCTCCCACATTGTCTCCTGAAATTACTCTATTCGGAGCAACTCGGTGGGTCAGGCAGCTTCTCCGGAGAACGTGCATGGATGTCTTTGGAGAATAGGGAATCAGCAATGGGTCTGGCAGCATCTGCAAAAGGGAAACAAAAGTAGCTTACCGAGCTGGTCGGTGATGTTTCGGCAGTCTAAAGCTGTAGGACAACTTGTTCTATTTGATCTTATTTTATTATGCACGCCGTGCTGATAGCATTCGTCGAATCAGGGCGGACCACGTGAAGATTGCAACCTTCCACGCAAATGCACACAAAATGTAAGAGAAAGTGTTATTGATGGCAACGTTTAAAGGTATTCCACTTTAAGCCGAAGCTTCGTCTTTCTGATGTTGTGTTTTCCAGAATTAAAGTCCGTGAGCAAATTGTTGCAAACGTCAGGTAACATTATAGGAATGGACGAGAACGCTGATATGTTTCAGTCGCTACGCTGACAGTAGTAGTTTTGGTTTATTATTGCCACGTGTGTCGGAAGTTGTGAATATTTTATTTTGGGGAACTAACTCGGACGCTCATACCACACATGGTTGCAACAGGTAGTGATCATCGTGCTGATTCTGTGAGTTTAAAGGTTATGTACAGGACAATATTTTTGCACGGAGCACCAGGTGCCTGCCCGGCACGCACTGCCAGGGTGGGTGATAGAAGGAGATAGAATAATGTTCCTTAAGAGGTGTTTAGATATGCACGCAGTTATGAAGGGAAGGGGAAGGTGTGTATCACGAATCATGTCCGGCAAAGATATTGGGGGTGCAAGGAGATGTGTCAGTGCTGCACTCTGGGTCGAAGGGCATAAGGTATCCTCTTATCCGAGCACGCCCGCCACCTACCATCCCCATCTCCCCTTTGCAGCAAATAAACATTTAAACGGCATTATTTGTGTTCATTTTCATGGCAGACCGAATGTTAGTTCAGAGAGAAAATGGTAAATGCGTAAGCAATTTTACATACACTTCACTGTCCACTTAATATTCACGAGGAGCTATTTGATTTTACAACTATTTATACTTTAAGATGTCGATCTGAACGACCATCCCATAATATTGAAAATAAAATTGTTCCATATGTAGAACTAGACGAGAAATGTAGAAGCAGCGGTAAGTAAAACATATTATAAACATGGATGATGACTTTTCCTGCTGTTCTTCGGATTCGATATTTTGGTTAGGAAACGTTTGTTTCCTTGCACGCACTGTTGAACCAGTTGGTTTCCTCACACGAGTGAGCATATCCCTACCTTCATATGATAGGCATATCAAAATGGTATTTGGATAGGTTAGGAGAAGAGCGATATGGCCAATAGCAGATAGGTGGGACAGTTAAGATGTGACATTTTGGTCGGCGTGGGAATGTTGGGCCGAAGTGTCTGCTTCCACGCAGTATGATTCAAGGATTCTATGATTCTATAGCATTGTAGCCCAGATTCACCATCTATCCCTCTCGTGCGTGTATTGTGCATGAGGATGTGACTCAACTAGAGAGGGTGCAGAAATGAAACACAGGGCTGTTGCTGGGACTGGCGGGCTTGAGTTATGAGGACAGATTGGTGAGGCTTGAGAATGTACGCTGTATTCGATGGACCAAAGGGGGCCGCGGCACGATCTTATAGAAATGTATAAACTTAAGAGGGCCATAAATAAGATGAATTGCCATAGTCAATTTTCGGGGTACAGAAGTCTTAACAAATACATCGGTTAAGATTGAGAGGAAAGCAGTTTAAAGGTGACATGAGATGTCATTGGAACAACCAGTCAGGGTACCTAGGCACAACGCATGACCGACATTTGGGAAGCTATACTAATACGAAAGGTTTAGACGGAATGCAGATCAACAGGGCACTGTGGCCAGCAAGGGCCAGTTGGGTCGAAGGGCATGCTTAGTCCATTATAACTGTGAATCGATGAAGAGAGTTTGTGGATGTGAGGCCTACATTCACCGAAGTTTAGCGATAACGATAATCTTACTAAAATATGTAATTCCCATAAGATTTTCCAGAATAAAAGACTAGGGGATACGGAGTTGGGTCAGCGTTATAAGATAAAGTGTTCGCAAGATCGGGGTGCGGAAATGAGAAATTTCCACACAGGATATTATAAATCTTTGGAATCGTCTAACCTAGGCGACTGCGTAAGCCCACTAGTTGTGCATCTTCGCAGCTTGGATGGATAGATTTTAATACACTAAGTGTATTCTAGACTGGGTATCGAGGAATGAGGAAGGGTGAGTTAGCAGTCTTGTTATGCGTGGCCCCATGGACAAGAGTGACCATAATATGATTGAGTTCTTCATTAGGATGGAGAGTGACATAATTAAGTCCGAAACAAGGGTTCTGAACTTGAAAAATGGTAACTTTTAAGGTATGAGCCGTGAATTGGCCAAGATAGACTGACAGGGGAGTCTTAAAGGGTTGATAGTGGATGTGCAATGGAAAGTATTTAAAGACTGCATGGATGAAGTACAAAAATTAATCATACCATTTTGGCAATAGAATAAATCAGGGAATGTGGTGCATCCGTGGATAACGAGGGAAATCAGGGATAGTATAAAAACTAAAGATGAGGCAAACAAATTTACCAAAAAAGCAGCCTACCAGAGGAGTGGGAGAAATTCAGAACCCAGCAGAGGAGGAAAAACGGCTTACTTGGGAAAAGGAAAATAGATTACAAAAGGAAACAGGCAGGGAACATAAAAACTGACTGCAAAGGTTTTTATAGATATGTGAAGAGAAAGAGACTGGTTCGAACAAATGTTGGTCGATTGCAGTCACAAGCAGATGAATTCATCATGGGGAACAAGGACATGCCAGACTATTTGAATAACTCCTTTGGATCTGTTTTCACTAAGGAAGACATAAATAATATGCCTCAAATAGCAGTGGACCGGAGGTCAAATAAGATGGCGGAACTGAGTGAGGTTAGCCGGGAAGTGGTGTTGGGTAAATTAAACGGATTAAAGGGCGATACATCTCCAGGCCAGATGATCTTCATCCCAGAGTGCTCAACGAGGTAGCCATGGAAATAGTGGATGCATTAGTGATAATTTTTCAACCCTTAGATTCAGAAGTTCCTGAGGATTGGAGGATAGCTATTGTAACCCCACTTTTTAAAAAAGGAGGGAGAGAGAAAGCGGGGAATTACAGACCAGGTAGTCTAACATCGGTAGTGAGGAAACTGCTAGAGCCAGTTATTAAAGTTGGGATAGCAGCACATTTGGAAAGTGGTGAAATCATTGGACAAAGTCAGCATGGATTTACAAAAGGTAAAACAAGTCTGACGAATTTTACAGAATTTTTCGAGGATGCAACTAGTAGAGTGGATAAAGGAGAATCAGTGGATGTGTTATATCTGGACTTTCAGAAGGCTTTCGACAAGGTCCCACAGAACAGATTAGTATATAAACTTAAAGCACACGGTATTGGTGGTTCAATATTGACGTGGATAGAGAACTGGCTGGCAGACAGGAAGCAAAGGGTAGGAGTAAACGGGTCCTTTTCAGAATGGCAGGCAGTGAGCAGTGGGGTATCGCAAGGCTCAGTACTGTGACCCCAGCTATTTACAATATACATTAATAATTTGGACGAGGGAATTGAATGCAACGTCTCCAGATTTGTAGATGACACCAAGCTGGGGGTATAGTGAGGTGTGAGGAGGATGCTAGGAGAATGCAGGGTGATTTGGATAGGCTGAGTGAATGGGCAGATGCATGGCAGATGCAGTATAATGTGGATAAATGTGAGGTTATCAACTTTGGTGGCAAAAACATGAGGGTAGACTATTATCTGAATGGTGGCAGATTAGGAAAACGGGAGATGCAACGAGACCTGGGTGTCATGGTACACCAATCATTGTAAGTAGGCATGCAGGTGCAGCAGGCTGTGAAGAAAGCAAATGGTATGTTAGCATTTATATCGAAAGGATTTGAGTATAGGAGCAGGGAGGTTCTACTGCAGTTGTAGAGGGTTTTGGTGAGACCACACCTGGAGTATTGCGTACAGTTTTGGTCTCCAAATCTGAAGAAATACATTCTTGCCATAGAGGGGGTTCAGAGATGGTTCACCAGACTGATTCCTGCGATGTCGGGACTTTCATATGAAGAAAGACTGGATAGACTCGTCTTGTACTCACTGGAATGTAAAAGATTGAGGGGGGATCTTATATAAACTTATAAAATTCTTAAGGGGTTGGACAAGCTAGATGCAGGAAGATTGTTCCCGATGTTGGAGGGGTCCAGAACAAGGGGTCACAGTCTAAGGATAAGGGGGAATTCCCTTAGGACCGAGATGAGGAAAACATTTTTTACACAGAGAGTGGCGAGTCTCTGGAATTCTCTGCCACAGAAGGTCGTTGACGCCAGTTCATTGGCTATATTCAAGAGGGAGTTGGATGCGGCTCTTGTGGCTAAAGGCATCAGGGGGTATGGAGAGAAGGCAGGTATGGGATACTGAGTTGGATGATCAGCCATGATCATATTGAACGGCGGTGCATGCTCGAAGGGCCGAATGGCCTACTCCTGCACCTATTTTTTCTATGTTTCTATGTTTCTAAGTGCATCAGAGATATGAATCTCTCGTGATATTTATGTGAACCTGTGGAGTAGACTTGATCTAATAAATTAAAGATCAGTCCTGTAAACTCCTTTCTCACCAGCGACTAACTCTACTAACTTACTGTACCACAACACCGCCCACAATATTTAATATAAAAAAGAACATGTGATTCTGTTTGTAGATTGTTGGTTGTTTGTTTGTTTGTTTGTTTGTTTGTTTTTTGCACAAAGTCCGCGAGCATTGCCACTTTTCATTTCACTGCACATCCCGTATGTGTATGTGACGAACAAACTTGACTTGACTTGACATGACTTGAGTTGACTTGACTTGAATTGACGGGCGGCATGGACTAATTGTGTTTAAAGTTGTGTAAATAAGGAACTTCAGACATCTTAGAAAATAAAAAGTGTCCCGATCCAAAACGTCACCTACCCATGCTCTCCAAGGACCCCGACTGACCCGCTGAGATACTCCAGAAATGTATCTCCTTGCGAGTTTCGATCGCCTTTGATCTCTTGGAGACAGACGTCACAGATGTAAGTACACTTGCTTCTGTATGTACATTTATGTCTTAATAGTTGGGGGGTTGTCTGGAATGCACGGAACTTAAAGCTCAATCGTATGCAAGCACGAGACAGCTGCCAAGAACCAATGGTACAACTGTGCATTGAATGTATTTTCGCTTCACAGAGTAGACATACGCAACATCCTGTAGACCTCTGTAGGGGGACATAATTAAAATATGTGTGTGAATTGCAGCCCCTATGCAATTTGTTCCTAGAATTTGTAACATCGTACTTAGTTTAGAGATACTGCGCGGAAATAGGCCCTTTGGCTATCGATTCCGCATCGACCAGCAATACCAGCATGTTAACACTATCCTGCACACACGAGGGACAATTTACAATTATACCAAGCCCATTAACCTGAAAACTTGTACGTCTTTGAAGAGTGGGAGCAAACTAAAGATCTCGGAGAAAGCCCACGCGGTCATAGGTGGAACGAAAACACTCCGTAGCTCCAGCACTCGTACTCAGGATCGAACGCGGGTCTCCGGCTCTGCAAGTGCTGTAAGGCAGCAACTCTGCGTCTGCGCCACAGTGCCGCCCTACGGAGTCACTAATGGAGAATAGGTAACTGCAAACACTGCGATTAAACATGAGATATTTGTTCGTAGTGTACTCGATTTCCCACGTTTGTACATTTCAAATTTGCCCGTTTCCATTTCCCATTCAAACAAGAGTAACATAGAGAATGCTGCCATTAGACGTAGTATGACACAAAATGCTGGAGTAACTCAGCGGGGCAGGCAGTATCGCGGGATAGAAGGAATGAGTGTTCAGCCTGAAGAAGGGTCTCGAACTAAAAAGTCACATTCCTTTTAGCCAGACATGCTGACTGTCCCGCTGAGTTATTCCAGAATGTTACGTCAATCTTCGTTTTAAACCAGCAGCTGCAGTTCCTTCCTAAACGTTAGGTGTAGTAGAATGTTTCGTGAAAACGTTTGTGATTTGTCCATGTATTCTCACTTCTACAGATGATAGATTGACTCAACTGAGAACAGGTATAAACAGATTTTGTGAATCACACTTCACAAAAGGCGATTGCGGGATATTTCAAGTACCTACTTGTAAATTACCCTGTAATTTACACAACATGGTACAACATTGTTTATTAAAGTACACTTCAGCATGTTGTCATAGCAAACGTAGCAACTATTCGACCGCCATGAGCTGTGTTCTGATAATATAAACCGCATGGTGGGCGGAGCCTCTACTAAGAAAGCACTACAGTTGGTTGGTGTGTAGTAACCAATCTACACTCATCTTTACCCTGCAGCATCCCCGAAATATCGATAGCAATAACAACAAAAGCCACAACGATAAAAACAACAAAAATATGAAGACACTCGAAAGGCGTGTGCTGGTCAACCTGAAAAATATCAATATTATATACTCAAAAAGAAATATTACCAAAGACATAGCAATTATTTCATTAGACGCTGAGAAAGCTTTTGACCAGGTGGAGTGGCCCTATTTATTTTCGGTTATAAAAATGTTTCAACTGGGCGAGAAGTTTAGTACATGGATAAAACTTCTATATACTAATCCAACAGCTAGAATATCAACAAATCAAATGTTATCAACTAAATTTAATTTATCCAGAGGTTGTAGACAAGGATTTCCATTATCCCCGTTATTATTGGCATTGGTAATAGAACCATTAGCAGAAAGTGTGAGGTCCAATCCTGAAATATATGGGTATACAACCAAAGATACGGAAAACAAAATCTCATTATACGCAGATGATGTATTAGTTTACATTACTAAACCTGAAGTTAGTATCCCAAATCTGCTACATTTAATAACTTAATATGGTTCGTTATCAGGATACAGAATTAATTGGAACAAAAGCGAAATTATGCCAATAAGGGAAAGTAACCCACATATTTTACAACAATTCCCTTTTAAAATAGTAAAAGAAAAACTTAAATATCTTGGAATTTATGTAACAAAGAGATATACTTCTTTATTTAAATCTAATTTTCCGCCTTTACTGAATAAATTAGATAAGAATATGTTGTATTGGAAAACATTACTCATTTCTATGATGGGTAGAATTAATGCGACAAAAATGATTTTTCTTCGCAACTATTATACCTTTTTCAATTAATCCTGATATATCTCCCAAAAACGTTTTTTTAACACGGTTGATTCTATAGTTACTAATTCTATATGGGATTGTAAGAACCACATAATAAACAAGACGCATTTATGTAAATCAAATGTAAATGGAGCCTTAGCATTACCGAATTTTATGTTTTATTTCTCGGCAGTTAATATCAAGAATATGAAATTTTGGGTGGAAGAATTAGATAAACAACCAGACTGGATTAAAAAAAGGGAAAAGAAGATTGTTTACCTTTTGAAATTGGGTCAATTCTATTTGCTATTACCAAATTAAACAAAAAAAAACCTATGAAGAAAACCCTATAATTCATTGTGGAATACGTACTTGGAAACAAATAAAGAAAACATTAAAATTGGATTATCTACCATTATCTCTTCCTATTGTAAACAACGCAGCATTTAAACCCTCATGGATAGATAAGGGATTTTTACAATGGAAAAACCATGGAATTACAAAGATAGGTGATATCTATAGGAAAAATACATTTCTCTCATTTCAGGAATTACATCAAATTTATGGGCTTCAATCAAAGGATTACTTAAGATATTTATCTCAGAGACTATGTTAAGTCAATAACAAATAAATGAATTACAAATCTATAACCCCCACAATTAAAATGTGGACCACAGAAATTTCGGAGACCCTATATTTGGAAAGAATAAGATTTGTCTTAATGGACAAACAAGAACTATTTAAAAAAATATGGTCCCCATTTATTGAATATTTGAAGGGGCAAACTGGTTCGGCACGAGAACCCGACTGAAACCAGAATCGAAGAATAGATGCAGTAGTGCATTTCATAAAACGCGGATATATCTCCAACGATGTAAAATCTGTAGAATATTCTATTCTTTCCCAACTTTATATATATATATATATATATATATATATATATATATATATATATATATATATATATATATATATATTTGTGTTTCATCTTTTCCCACCATGTTCTACCTTTATAAAAAATGGAAAAAAGTAATATAGAAGCAAAATTAACATAAATAATACTGATTATGTATGTCTACAATGAACAAAATGATTTTTATTATGTCAACAATGAACACGTATCTTTTTTTTAATTATGTAATTGCTTCTTACTAATAAAAAAACGTAGCAAAAAAAAAGAAATGTGTGTGCTGGTCAAGCTGAAAAACATCACAAACTTCATGCTGTATCCTCTGCAGTTTGCATATCGGGACAATAGATCTGTGGATGATGCAGTCAACCTGGGCGTGCACTTCATCCCACAGCACCTAGACCGCCAGGTGACCTATACGAGTATCCTGTTTCTTGATTTTAGCTCTGCATTGTGCCAGAGTTACTACACTTCAAACATTCCGAGTTGACTGTGCCTGAACCCCTCTGTCAGTGGATCACCAACGTCCTGACAGACAGGAAGCAGTATGTGAGGCTGGGAAAGCACATCTCGGTTCGCAAACACTCAGCATAGGTGCACTGCAAGGCTGCGTACTCTCTCATCTCCTCTACTCTCTCTGCACCAACGACAGCACCTCCACAGACTCCTCTGTCAAGCTTCCCAAGTTTGCGGACGACAGAACCCTGATTGGACTGATCATGGATGGGGATGAATCTGCCCACAGACAGGAAGTGTCAGAGCTGGCGTCCTGGTGCCATCGCAACAACCTACAGCTCAATGCTCTTAAGACAGTAGAACTGATTGTAGTCTTTAGGAGAGGCCGCCCCCCCCTCACCCTGCTCACCATCAACAACGCCGCAGTCACATCTGTGGAGTATTTTAAGTTCCTGCGAACCGTCATCTCCAAGGACCTTAAGTGGGGGCGACCATCGACTCCACAGTCAAAAAGGCACAACAGAGGATGTAATTCCTGCGGCAGCTGAGGAAGCACCATCTGCCACAGGCAATGATGGTCCAATTCCACACGGCCATTGTAGGGTCTGTTCTCACCTTCTTCATCATGGTCTGGTTTGGCTCAGCCACCAAGCACGACGCCTGGGGGCTGCAGCGAAGTGACCGATCAGCAGAGAAGATTATTGGCTGCAACCTTCCCTTCATTGATGAACTGTACACCGCAAGGGACAGGAAGCGGGCGGGAAGATCATCTCTGGCCACAAACTCTTTGAATCACTTCCCTCTGGAAGGCGACTCCGGACTGCCAAAGCTGCCACAGCCAGACATAAAAACAGTTTTTATCCAATAGTAGTTGCTCTGCTCAACCGTCAAAAATCAGTAGTCTCCCTTTGATCTGGTATTTTGTTGGTTCACATGCTTGATCAATGGTGTTTTATCATTAATGTTTTATTATTATTATTAATGTTTAGTGTTTTCTGAGTGATTCGTAACTGTCACTTTATGTCATGTTGTTGCTTGTGGGCGGAGCACCAAGGCAAATTATTTGTATGTAAATACTTGCCCAATAAACTTATTTATTTACTTAATAATTTAAATTTCAGAACTTCTGGATCTGCGCAGACGCACACGTGAGTAACAAAAATGTAGTCCTTGAATCGCGTCTGACGTTTGGTGTCCGGGTGTTAGTACGAAACAGATCAAATACGTGTTGACGTTAATGCAACAATCGCAGTAAACTATCTGAAATTAAGGCGAGTGGAACTAATATTCCAAATTATGTTAACTATTATCAGTGTCTCGTTTATAGAATGTTTGGTCGGACAATTAACACAAGCAGAGTATATCGAATCTGATGTCATTTATTCTAGGATTCCTATATTCCTGGTGTAAGCGACTGAGACAAGGCAACCATGGTTCACAAAACAAAGTCAGGTTGCAATCACGGAGAAATTTTCGGAAAGATCAAGGAGCGGAATTAGTGTTTAAAGACAAAAACGAGTCATAGACTCCTACAGCGTGGAATCAGGCCCTTCGAACCACGAGGACCAGCATGCCCCATCTACACTAGTCCCACATGTCTGCTTTGGCCCATATCCCTCTAAATATATCCTGTCCATGTCGGAATGTTTCTTAAACGTCGTGATAGTAATACTTCTACCGGCAGCTCGTCAAATACTTCTACCGGCAGCACGTTCCATACGCCAACCAGCCTTCGTGTCATTTGAGGATAGGTACGAGTGTGACAATAATGTAGTGCAATAGTGTACTAAATAATAGGGACGAGAGTCCAAACAGGAACGCCGTAGAAAATATTTTATTGGAAAGCATCACAGCCTGGTTTGGGGAACCTTGTACCATGTCCCTTGTACCTTTAGAAGTGTCCACCAGGGACTATACTGGAAGTTGGACGCTTTTATACTGGACAATGTTTACTTTTATCAAGCCACTTAACCTGACGTTGGAATGTGGGAAGAAAGCGAAGATCTCGGAAAAAACAAATTCCGTACAGACAGCGCCCGTAGTCGGGATCGAACCCGGCTCTCCGGCGCTTCATTTTGGTGCAAGGGATCAACTACCGCTAAACCACCGCGACTGCTTCGTCCAAGACACCAAAGGATTGTAAAATCTTGTAGACTTTTCCCAGATCATCACGCGAACCAACCTGCCTCCCAATGACTCAATTTACACGTTTCGCTTCCCCGGCAAGGCAACCAGCATAATTAAGGATCAATCTCAGCCCAGTCGCTCCTTCCCGTCCACTCTCCCATCAGGCAATAGGCACACAAGCGTGAAAACGCACATCTCAACATTCAGGATCAGTTTCATCCCAGCTGTTATTTGGCATCTCAACCGTCCAATTACCAACTTTAGAGCGGTCCCGAGTCCTGACATACAATCTAACTATTTGGAAACTTTCGGAATATTTATAATCGGACTTCAATGGACTTTATCTTGCACTAAATTGTGTCCTGTATCTGCATAGCGTGGACGGCTTGATTTTAATCAAGTATAGACTTTTTCATGACAGGATAGGAATAAACAAAAAACAACTGTTCAATGCACCTTGGTGAACGGTTAAGGAAGTTTTTGTAATGTGTCAGAGGAACAATTGCTTGAAAAAGAGAAAGGTCAGTTTTATCCAACTTTCCTTACAGCAATTCGCCCATCGTCCTATAACATTAGTTCCTGATAGGCGTATGCCTATTTTCAAGATCAAAAACAGGGAAAGTGAAAATATGGAATGTTTACTGCTATTTACACTGTGGTCCATCTATCGTGACACACCAACCACGCATTTGGGATGTTAGAGGAATGTGAATGTAAATGTCAGCGCACCTTGAGGTCAGGGCGTACAAGTAGGCGAGTTGACCACCCACCCGCTTGACAGACAATCGGGCGGGCGAGAGGGAGCGGAGGTCGCCCCCCGTGACGGCCAGAGATCGCCAGCTGGGATCGGGATCACCAGCGTGGAAAAGCTGTCACGATTCCTAGAGTCCCCGCGATCGATGAAGGAATCGCAGGTTTCCATAGACGGACTCTCCCAGAGGGAGGAATGGCCGCCAGGCCTCCTTCCAACTACGCTACCCCGCACCCTGACCCGCGCTGCGATAGCGGCCGCCGCTATGTTCGAGAAATTCAAGGAGCCCAGCGTTGCGCGCAGCACGACATGAGTAGCAGTTTAACGACGCTGAGTGCATGTTCCAAGAAGTAAAAGTTAAGAAGCCAAGAAGTACAGGGGATTAGCAAAAGTTTCTGCAGGAGCTGAGTTATTATACAGGAAACAAAAGAGTAAAAACATTGCTTTGCACGTTGAGTTATTTAAGCTTAAGCCAGCAACTGAAATCGAAAGAGCGACAGAAGTTTGTATTTGAAAGGGGAGTCCGCCTCCCAGATGGACAGGTCTCCGAGACGAAGGTGAGAGTCAGCACAGGATAGAGCCCTGTAGCCAAGGATGGAGATTTGCAGCCCAGGATAGAGCTATGTAGTCCAGGATAGTGCCTGTAACTCAGGATGGAGCTCTGTAGCCCAATATAGAGCCCTGTAGCCAGGATAGGGCTCTGTAGCCCAGAATAGAACCCCATAGCCCAGGATAGAGCCCTGCAGCATAGGATAGACCCCCGCAGCCGGGGATAGGGCACCTGTACCCAAGCGTGTTCATGTCCCCAGACGACACGATGCGCCGAGACGCAGTTAGAGGCAGGAGCCACTCTTCCAGACGCAGCGCGAGTCAATGAGACAAAAACCAACAGTTTCTCGCTTTTGAGGTGAAACAGCAGCACTCTTAATTGATTCTAATGTAAAACTTTATGTGGATATTAAAGTTTGTAAGCAGAATTTAAGTCGAATGCAAAAGAGTATTGAAGGAAAGTATATGGGAAATGTAAAACTATTCTGCTGAATTAAATGAAGCCTCATCTAAACGGCTTTAATTGTACTGTGTTTTCATTTGTATGCCGTGGATGGACATGCAAATGAAACCTCGGAGTTGAAGGGGGAGATATAACCGTTATATATGTCATAAATATTAGTACTGAAAATAGTTTGTTGTGCACATTAAATTGAATAAAGTTTAAATGTTTTAGTATTGAAAAATTTGTGACCCCAACGTTGAAGGGGGGGGGGGGATGTAATGTAAATAAAGTTGAAAGGGGTTATGTAATGTAATGCCAGCAGTCCTTGAGGCGAGGAGTACAAGCTGGTGAGTTGGCCAGTGCCTCCTGACTGAGGTCAAGTGACCTTCTAGAAGTTCCTGTTAGTTTTTGGGAAAAAAACTCATCTTACAAGAGGTCTGACGTGTATTAATTGTGCTACTAACAACAGGATCATACAGAAGACATTACACCTGGGTTATATACTGACTAAGTATGGTTGGCTGTACGGAGTGTCTATGTTTCCCCGTGTGTTGACTTCGAGAGCTCCGGTTTCATCCCACACACCAAACATATGCAGGTTTTTAGGCTAATTGGCTTTGTAAAATTGTATATTGCCCTAGTGTGTGTAGGATAATGTTAGTGTGCGGGGATCGCTGGTTGGCGCGGGATCGCTGGGCCCAAGGGCCTGTGACTCTATACTAAACAACAACAATATATATTCACAGGGATTATTTACAAAATGTATCCTGATATTCATTTAGACACCGACTCATCAAGGTGACGAATATCTCGGGGTAAGGGCGTTGGGACGATGTTGTAACATGGCGCCAGTCTTCAACAGGCGACAAGGCCCGAGATATCCTATGGACCTAATTGATTGAGTTGAAACGGAAGAATCTGACATAAATATCGGAGTATTAGTGCTAGGAAATAGCTGGCTAGGGCTTACGGTTTAGGGTTGTAATACCAATGTCCAAAGAATTGGTATTACAACGCACACGATTCGATCGCTATGATTCAGGGCAATTTAAATCAATACAGGTTTCCCTCTGAAACCATCGCATCATCGCACAGAGGTGTTTATCTCGGCACAATTTCTGCTTTCAGAACTGAGTTCCGCGATTGTATCTCAAAAAGAAAACGGTGAGCAGAAAAATAAGTAGTAGTGGATTGTTTAGGTCTGTTCCGATGTCCTGCTCAATTCTACCCCAACCCGCTACCTGATTTGGAATGCAATGCAACATCGCAGGTGACATATTAGAAAATTGCACTGCGTTCGTAGATTGCTTTCACCCACCCCCACAGAGTATTGCAATAGACAGACTACTCTTCAGATTACATTACAATTGAAGGAAACATACATGTAATTAGTAAATCGCGATAAAATTGTAATAATTTTGACGTATCAAGACACTTCTGCTAACTATTGTAATTAAGGCTACCTACAGAAAATTAAGAAAGCATCTGGATAACTTATTTCAGTTACGACAGAGTTGCACAGTTAACAAGCTCAAAATAGCTACTGAGAAATATACCAGAGGATTATATCACAATGTAAAAACAAGGAACTGCAGATTATTGCACCATATTAGTTTGCAAATGTATCGTGTTTTTGATTCTAATATGCTTTACTGGCTTTTAGAAATGAAATTCAACGAGAACAAAACAGGTATTATGAAGGAAAGTTAATTATCATATTTGATGCAAATTTCACAGTCTGGCAATGGTATTATGTACGAGAATGTTATCTTACGTCTCCACTTCCTTAGAAGGCTTGGGAAGTTCGGCATATTCCCAACAACTCGCACCAATTTCTACAGCTAAGCAGCAGAAAGCAGTTTATCGTGATGTGTAAATGGCCAAATAATCCAATCTGTGGTTCAAGAACATCTTTACTCAGTATTCCGATTATAGCGGCACAGCAGGTTGTTAGTTGTTAGAACATCATGACCGCTTCCAAGACTGAACAGTGCAGGAAGTGTGTGTTAGTATAAATCGTACAGTCGGGTGGGATTAGTGATGCTATTCTAGTATTATTGGTTCTCATGCATAAACCAATCTGCATCCTTCCGCGTAAAGAGTGAATATGGTAAGCATACATGTCGTAAGAATTTAAACATAGTCGCCATATCTATCAGGCGGTCTACTAATACGGCCCGAACGCGCACGGACCAAGCCCTCCCCTCCCTATCTAGACAGATTAAAGGGAGGTGGTGAACCCGGGAGAGAGAGAGCAGCAGGGACAGCCGTGGTGACCGACAGGTGGAGCATGCAGGAAAGGTATTTTTGTGGTTAGTCATAGCCGCCGGTCGTGGAGGGGTACGGGACATGCTGGGACTTGTGGCGGCAGCGGACGACTGGAACTGTAGGTGGAGCGTGTGGACCAGCTGGTGGTGGACGCGGCTCCCACACAGCAAGCAAATGTTGGGGGCTCCGACGGTATACAGTGCCATCGTAGTCCACAAGGTAAGATCGTGGTTCTTCAGCCAGGCCAACAAAACTACCCAGACGAGAATGTCCCATGGAAGTTTGTACAAGAACGACTTGTCCCGGAAGTAGAGGTTTTAATGGTTTTCTGGACTTGTCATGCGACTGTTTCTGTAAGTCGTGTTTCTCCTGGCTTTTGCATTGTAGCTGGCTTCAGCACTTGTGGTACCAGCCTCTGCTGGGCTACAAGAATCGGAGATCTCGTTGTTATGGTCGCTGTACCGGCAATCCCAGGGTTCCGTCTCTAGCAATGTTCCTGAGGTTTAAGAGGTCGAGGTATACGTCTGAGTTGGCAAGGCATGCGCGTTCCATTAGATGTTTAGCGCTTCTGATAGCTCGTTCAGCGAGCCCGTTACTTTGTGGGTATTCAGGGCTGCTCATGACGTGGTGGAAATTCCATCGGTTGGCAAAGAGTTTGAAAGCGTGGTTGGTAAACTGTCTTCCGTTGTCGGTCAGCAAACGGTGCGCCGATTGTAGCGAAGTGCTTCTTTAGCTTTTGAATGACCATTTCTGATGAGATAGAGGTCAGTAAATCGAGTTCGAACCAGTTAGAATAGCAGTCAACCAGGACAAGATAGTGTTTACCGTGACATTCGAAAACGCCAGCGACGTCCAAAGCAGTGCTGGTAGGGGTTGTTGTAGCAAAGGCTGTTTCTGTTCGTGTGTTGCGAGTCTGTTGCAAATGGGGCAGGAGGCTGTCCTGTCCCGCATGTACTTGGCCATCCCAGTCCTGAAGAACAAGTTCTGTGCGTGGGTCAGCGTGGCATCATTTCCCGGATGGCCGGTAGGGCCGCTTTCTAGTAATCGTCATGTAGCGATGAGGGAATCACGACTTTCTGGCCCTAAACTATGACACCATCCTGTATTACCAGTTCATCGCGGATTAAGAAGAACGGCTGCGCCTCTGTTGGTACGTTTGATTGTCTGTCTGGACAGCCTCGTTTGTTTACGGATGAAAGTATCTGGCGGGTGGCGTCGGCGGCAGTGTGTTCGGCCAAGCGACGCAGTTGTTTCATAGGACCTAGATGATATGTGTATACACCTTTAACAGTAGCGACGTAACCCTTGCTGACCACTCCCCTATAATCGAGTATAACTGTGACCTTACCACCCCTAGCTCTCTCTCTAGTGATCGTGACAGACCACGTACAGCTAGGGCAGTAATGTGTGTGTTTAATTAATAAAGTAGTAGTAAAGAATTCTCTGTGTACGTGCATGTTCTTTACATGGCGTCAGAAGTTTCTTAGCCTGCGTCTCCTGTTTATCGGGTTTTATTTCTTTAGTCCCAGTACCCCCTCCCTGCATTGCGATGGCTTCTTCCTGTCGTAAACCTGACATTTTGGTCTTTGATAATGACATCGCTCACCGCTGGAACGTTTCCAGACGTGATTTTGAGAACTACGTTAGCATCGCTCACCCCGTGGTTGCCCCTGCGGTCAAAGCTTCTCTCCTGCTCTACCTGGTCGGTCCCGAGGCTCTGGAACGATCGGGGTCGTTCGTCTACGGAGTCAACGAGGACGCTCAGGACCTGGTATGTCAACTTGCAAGGTTTGCTGAAATGTGTGACATTCCCACTAACTGTATCCTGAAGCGTTTCAAATTTTTCGGCCGCCGCCAGCACCCCAGTGAATCTGTCGACAATTTCGTCGCTGCGTTGCGGCACCTGGCTCGCCGCTGCAGCCTGGATGCTGTAACTCCTGAGACTTTGACCCGGGACGTTTTGGTCTATGGCCTCCGAGACGAGAAGCTGCGATCTGAGCTCCTTCGCAAGCCTGGTTTAACTTTTAACGAGGCTTTGCATGCCTCTCGCCTGGCATCCTCCGCCGTGTTGGCGCCCGACCATGAGGTCCACGCGGCCAGTTTCGCCGGCCGTCAGAACCCTGCTCCACAGCGGGAGAGGGTAAGCCCTGCGCCCGGGTCAAGACCCCGTCAACGCTGCCCGAATTGCAACTTTGCGTCGCATCGTTTCAATGTTTGCCCTGCGCTGGGAAGGACTTGCAGCTTCTGCCACAAGCAAAACTATTTCTCAACGGCATGTCGTTCCCGTGGGAAGCCTGCGCTGCCACAGCAGAAGCCCTCAAACTACCTGGCACGTGATGATACGGTGTCTGGTTCCCATCACCAGCAGGACGAACTCCCACTGTCTGATTCGAGCTCTTCCCAGAGCGAGCTAAGCGTGTTTTCGCTGTGAGGTGCACCTGCATTGATAACAGACCCGACCGTGCAAGTCACTGTGAATGGCACCACCCCCTCTGCTAAAGTCGACACGGGGGCCTCTGCCAACGTTATGTCACAAGCGTGTTCAAGAAGATAAGGAATAATTAGCTCGTTACCACTGAGCGCTCTGTTCTTCGTGCCTATGGGGGAGGTTTGCTTTGTTCCTGTGGGGAAGGCCACTCTCCACTGCAAGGTACTGAAGGCCTCTCGGCACCTCTCATTCTTTCTACTGGACAGCAAATGAGCCCCCGTGCCAGGCATTCGGGCCTGCCAAGACCTCGGGTTGGTCAACTTCCACCGTGACATTCGTTTGGTGCAGTCACCCCTGGACCCGCTGGCCGAATACCCAGACCGTTTCGATACCAAGCTGGGAAAGCTCCCCTGCAGCTGCAAAATCGTCCTTAATCCGGATATCGAACCCGTCACCCGCCCACCGCACCGGGTGTCCTTCGCGATGAAAGACAAAGTCGAGTCTACACTTCGTTTAATGGTGACCATGGGCATCGTGAAGGAGGTGAGAAGAGGAGAGAAGAACCTGCTCCTCTTTACATCAAAGGAGACATGATGGAGAGAGTCACTGACTTTAAGTTTCTGGGCACATACATCTCCCAGGACCTTACATGGACAGTAAACACCATCACTCTCGTAAAGAAGTCACAGCAGCTACTATATTTCCTGAGGACTCTGCCGAGAGGAAACGTCTCACAGCAGCTGCTGCTGTCCTTCTAACGGTGCGCCGTGGAAAGCATCCTCTCCTATGACATCCTGGTGTGGTTTGCTAGCTGCACTGTGGCTGGAAGGAAGGCACTACAGAGAGTTATTAAAACAGCACAGAGCATCATAAACACTCAACTACCCTCCCTGGAAGACATTTACAAGGCCCGATGTTTACGCCGGGCGAGAAACATCACACAGGACTCATTCCACCCTGCCAACCACCTTTTCACTCTGCTGCCCTCTGGGAGGCGATACGGGTCTTTGAAGGCCCGCACTTGCAGACTAACTAACAGTTTCTACCCACGTGCCATTAGAGAACTTAACTCAAACAGATAACTCTACGGGCAACACTACACAATTCGGGGTGCAAATAAAAATTTGTCTGCTAGAATGTGCAATATAATGTGCATTTTTTATTATCTATTACTTATTTTATGCATTGATCTTGTAGTAAATGTAACTGTAAGACTAAATGGTTGTTTGTGTTATTGTGTTTTTGTTCTTTTTTAAAACTTTTTATCCCGTGTCTTTTATTGTTTACCATTGAAGGGGATGCACATGAAATGTCGTTGTACAGTTGATGTGCAATGACAAATAAACGTATTTGATTTGATTTGATTTGATTTGATTTGAATTGATTTGATTTGATTTGAGGTGAGTGAGCCCACCCGGTGGGTCTCCACCATGGTTGTTGCTGCAAAGAAGGATAAAAGTGAACTGCGAATCTGCATCAACCCGAAGGACCTAAACTTGGCTATCAAGCGCCGGCATTACCCCATGCGAACCGTTGAAGATGTTGCTGCACAAGTCGGTCCAGCCACCGTGTTTTCGGTTCTCGACGCCAAGAGTTCGTTCTGGCAGATACCACTTGACGAACGGTCGTTTTCTCCGCATGCCGTTTATCAACTCTGCCAGTGAGGTGTTCCAAAGGACAATGGAACAACTATTTGCCGGGGTCCCGTGTGCTATTATTGTCGACGACATCCTTGTCTACGGGAAGAATGTCACGGAGCACGACCATAACCTCCGCCAGGTCCTGGAACGAGCTCGGGAAGCCAACCTAAAGCTCAACCCAAAAAAATGACGGTTTCGTGTCCCGGAGGTCACCTATGTGGGACACGTCTTCACAGCATCGGCGCTGAAGCCCGACCCGCAGAAGACAGCCGTTACATCCGCGATGCCTGCACCTGTTGACGTGCCGGGCCTCCAGCGTTTCCTGGGCATGGTCAACTACCTGGGGAAATTCATCCCTGACCTAAGCGAGCTGAGCGCTCCTCTGAGAGACCTGGTGAAAAAGGACACTGCCTGGGTCTGGTTCCCGTAACACCAGAAGGCTTTTGACATTCTCAAATCCAGGTTGGTCAGCACCCCGACGCTGAAGTGTTTCGACCTCAAGCGCCCCATCGTCCTCACATGCGATGCGTCCAAGTTTTCCTTGGGGCCGCCTGCTTGCAGGTCCACGACGGAGTACAACTTCCCTTGTCATACGCATCCCGTACGATGAATCCCGCCGAACCGCGCTATCCCAAATCAAAAAAGAATTGCTGGCTGTTGTCTTTGCCTGCTCGAAGTTCAAGGACTATATTCTGGGCACCTGTTTTTTCTATTGAGACAGACCACCAACCTCTGGTTACCATCCTCAACAAGCCAATACACGTGGCCTCTTCCCGGCTTCAGCGCATGATGCTTCAGTTACAACGATTCACTTTCACTGAGGTTTATCGCAAAGGCAAGGACACGTTTGTTGCCGACACGCTGTCTCAAGCGCCTCTCGCATCCACCTCTCGTCACCCCTACGAGGCGTCCGATTTGATTGTGCTCAACGTTAATTTTGGGCCCTCTAATCAGATGAAGTCTCTGCTCAAGCACACGGCGGCTGACGCTTCGCTCCAACAGCTAGCCGCGGTTATCAAGCAGGGCTGGCCAGACCGCCGTTCGTCCCTGCCGGCTGCAGCGGTGCCCTACTTCGTGGTTCGTGACGAGCTGGTGCTGCGTGACGGTGTGATTGTGAAGGGGCACAAGGTGGTAGTGCCCGCAGCACTTCGAGAACAATACTTTGAAACTGCTCATGGTGGCCATCCCGGGGACGAAGCCACTCTTTCCATCGCTCAGAGCCAGTTCTACTGGCCAGATATGGCTCGTTTTTTTTTCGGGACAGGGTCTCCTCGTGCCCTACTTGCAACAGCCTCGCCCCGCAACAGCAGCGGCAGCCCCTCTTGCAGCAGCCTGCTCTCGACCTTCCCTGGTCTGCGCTGCCGACTGACATTTTCGAATGGCGCGGAAAGCATTTTCTGGTGCTTGTCGACTCCTACTGCAGCTGGTTTGAGGTTGACCAGCTTCCCACTCTATCTTCATCTGCTGTCATCGAGAAGCTGCGCCGTCACTTCGCTACTTTTGGGTCCCCGGCAAGCCAGCAGTCGGAAAACGGCAGTCAATTCACCAGTGCTGAGTTCCGTGCTTTTGCTGATCGCTGGAATTTCCGTCACTACACCAGCAGCCCAGAGTACCCGCAAAGCAACGGCCTGGCTCAGCGCGCGGTCCGCAGTGCTAAAGAATTGCTGGAACGTTGTCGCTTGTCTCGCTCTGATATTTACCTTGCCCTCCTGAACCTCCGCAACATCTCCCGCGGCCATGCCCTGGGTTCCCCAGCTCAGCGCCTCATGTCCCGTATTACACGGCCTCCGATCCCTGTGATACAGCAGTCACTTACTCCCTCCGTCCTCAATCCTGCCATGGTCCGGAAGCGCATTGCCCACAAACACCATATCCAGAAGCGCTCCCATGACAAGTCCTGCCGTGTCCTCTCTTTCCTGGCCAGGTCGTCCGCATGCGGTCTGCCTCTGGCAAGCTCAGACTCGCCATCGTCGTCGGTTCTGCTGGCTCCCCTCGTTCCTACCTGGTCAACCACGACGGCACGATCTACCGCAGGTCTCGTCAGCACCTCCGGCTTGTGAACGAGCCTCGTCCCTCTCCGGCTGCTTCGTATGCTCCCCCTGTGCCGACTTTGCCGCCGCGTCCCATGCCCGCCTTGCCCAGTACTCCTCCCTCTCGGCCCTCCCCGGTTCTTCCCGCTGTGGTCCCTGGTTCTCCGGCTTTCTCGCCTCCCACCTCTCCGTCCTCTCCGCCGCGTTCGTCGCCCAGGGGTTCTCCTGTCAAGGGCTCCCCTCCGGCCCGTGCGCCGGTCCCTCTCGTTCCCGTTGGGGGATGATGTAATAGCGAGGTTCGGAGCCGGTTTGGTCGCCTTGTCAAGCCGCCAGATGGTTATGACGATTATGTGTCATTCTATGTTCCTGCATTACTGATGCTTGCTCTCCCTTAGCGCATGAGACGTGGTCGCCTGTCACTGTTCCTTGTTTTTTTTTTTTTTTGTAGAGGAAGGATGTAGATGATATGTGTATACACCTAGTGACGTAGTAGTGACGTAGCCCTTGCTAACCACTCCCCTATAATCGAGTATAACTGTGACCTTCCCACCCCTACCTCTCTCTCTAGTGATCGTGACAGACCACGTACAGCTAGGGCAGTGATGTGTGTGTTTAATTAATAAAGTAGTAGTAAAGAATTGTCTGTGTACGTGCATGTTCTTTACAGGAATAAAGTCTAAGCTGAGAACCGTAAACTCGTCCCGGTCGTAGGATTGTCATTCGTTGGGTGCCCATGGTGCACGAGAGAGAGTCTCCGCAACGAACATGTCTTAACCCTTCTTGTAAATCCGTTTAAAGTCAAAACGCTGCAGACGTGCAGGTGCTGCGAGTGTATGTTTGTTGAGGATCGTCACCAGGGGTTGGTGGTCTTCCTTGACCGTGAAACATTGCCGAAGATAAAGTACTTGAACTTGGAACAAGCGAAGACAACGGCCTGCAGCTCCTTGTCGATTTGCGCGTAGCGATGTTCGGTGTCGGTCACGGTGCTGGAGGCATAGGAGACATGGCTTATAGTTCAATGGGCAGATGATAGGAGGCAGGCCGCCCCGAGTCCGAATCGTGAGGCATCGCAGGTAACTGTCACAGGGCGATTCAGGTCGACAAATGTCAGAGTTGGTGCGCCGGTCAGCTTCGATTTTAGAACGTCAAATGCTTTTTGCTGTTGCTGGAACCAGGACCAAGCAGTATCCTTTTTGTCGCAGAGGAGAACTCAGTTCACTGAGGTTTCGTATGTTTTCCCGAGATAGTTCACCGTACCCAGGAATCTCTGCAAGCCGAGCACATCAGTGGGGGCAGTCATCTCTGTGATGGCAGCAGTTTTCTTCGGATCCGGTCTGAGACCGTCAGGAGTGGACACATGACCAACATAGGTGACCTCTGAAACCCTGAACTTACATTTGTTAGGGTTGAATTTCAGGTTTATCTGACGTGTCCGGTCCATTATAAGCTTTAGGTTGTAGTCGTGTCGGGTGTGTCTTTGCCATAAACCAAGATATCATCAACTATGACGGCACATGGGAGGCCGCGGAACAGCAGTTCCATGTTCCTCTGGAAGACTTCACTGGCCGAGATGATGCCGAATGGCATTCTTATAATCTGCCAATTGGAGTGCAAATGTGGCAAGGTTTGACGACTCGTCATCCAGCGGTACCTGTCAGAAAGAACTCTTTGCATCGAGGACAGAAAAGACAGTGGCTCGTCCGATCTGTGCCGCAACATGTTGGACAGTCCTCAGATGATAATGCAGACGCCTGATGGCATAGTTCAAATCCTTCGGATTGATGCACACGCGGAGCTCGTTTTTACCCTTCTTGAGAGTAGCAACCATGGTGGATATCCAGTCAGTGGGCTCACTGATCTCTTCTAGTGCGCCTAAGGAGACCATGTTCTATAGTTCAGACTCAATCCTATCTCTCATGGCACGTGGCACACGATGCGGTGCGCGAACGACAGGGACGACATTGTGGTCAATGGATATCTTGAAGGTCACAGGCAGCTTGCCAAGTTTGCCATCGAACTAATCGTGGTATTCTTTTACCGGATCCACAGACATCAGTAGCTTGTGGACCGACTGGTCAAAGGAAATCAGCCCCAAATCCTGGCATGCGTGATGCCCGACAGAGTCACAGTCAGAATTTAAAATATAGGTCAGATTCCTTCTACTTTTTCAGCACGCATTTGAAAGTGGTATCCCAGTGAAATCAAAACTTCCCCCTCGTAAGCATACAAAGTGGAGTTGTCTTTAGTCAAGGCCTCGTTATTTCTTATCTTGTTGTAGAGGTGCACATACATTAACTTTACTTTTGCCCCGGTATCTAATTTGGCCTTGACTACTTTATTATTAACCGACATCAGAACTGCAGAATCGAGAATCTTACCAGCTGTGTGCAGGAATGAATACACAGTTGACTCCCCATGTGAGTTAATTGGACTGTCCTCGCTGGCAGAGTTGAGATGGTCCTGAGAAGCAAATATAGTTTCGTCTTGTTGGAGCAGGTGTAGATTAGGCGCTGAACGGAAGGGTCTCTTCCCACGGGCTCTGCAAGCGGCGGAGAAATGGTTCATCTTCTTGCAGTAATTGCAAGACTTCCCGTAAGCAGGGCATATATCGCGCTCATTGTGGAGGTAGTTACAGTTATGACATCTCCCAGGGGGGCTCATCGGCAACTCCCCGATAAGCTGGACGAGGGGCCTCGGGCATAAATCTTCTGTTATCGGTCAGTTTTCGCGGTCTGTTAAACACCGCAAATTAATAGATTTGTTTTCTGTGACACGCTGCTCGCTTAATGGAGCGACAACCGTGACCAAGCACCAGGCATGTGCAGCCTGCTTGAGAGTTAAATCAGGATTCCGAAGCAACTCTAACCGCTTTTGATCATTCATGCCCGAGACTACTTTGTCCCTATTCAGCTGTTTAGTCATTGTCTCAAATCGGCACCTCTGGGACATGTATTGTAAATCATAAATGAATTTCTCCACCGGCTCATCAGGAAGCTGGTGTCTCGCAACAAATTTGGCTCATTCTAAAATGCGGTTCGACCGCAGGTCACATATCTCACTAAATTTACGCAACAACACATTAGCATCATACACAGATTCTGCAGGTGTAACAACCTGGCCGTTGGCGTCACGAATTTCAGGAGCGTATTCAGAAGTCCGAACTCTCATCATGGCATCGTGACCCACAAGGTTAAGTAGAAGGGAGGCTTTGACAGCGTCTGGTTCATCTCGGTGGACGATGTTCATGTAGTGTTGGCAATCAATCTCAAATGTCAGCCATCGCTCGCCGACGTCGGAATCGAAGATAAGCTGTACAGGCTTTCTGCAAGATTGAGCTATCGTAAAGCAAGAAAAAAACTGATAAACAGATTCTCACCCATGCCACTCGCTCTCCCATCGGGCAAAATTATGAAAACGCACACATTCAAATTCTGGGACAGTTTCTTCCCTGCCATTATCAGGCAATTAAACCATGTGTCTCCGACAAAATAACCGGAGAACTGACCTGAGCTACTATCTACCTGATTAGAGATCGTCTGGCCATCTTTGATCGGAGATAGACACAATGCTGTCGTTACTCAGTGGGACAGGCAACATCTCTGGACATACTCCTGCATTGTATGTCTATTTTTGATTGGACTTCACAGGACACTATCTGTCGCCAAACGTTATTCACGTTGCCCCATTCATCAATATACACTGTAAATGGCTCGATTGTCATCATGACTTTTCTTTCCGCCAACTGGATAGCACGCAAAAAAAAGCTTTTCACTGTACCTCGGTGCTCGTGACAATCAACTAAATTAACAAAACGTAGCTCTTGCGGCCGTGAATTTACCAGAAATAGATGCTTATTTATCTTCGGGGACGTGGAAGTCAAGTTGGGAAGTGTCATGTGTTTCTTATGATAGCAAAAACTATAATTTTCATGACTCTCCGTAAGATATTATTTGAAGGATTGGCTTCTAGTTAGTTCATTAAGTTGGTTCATTGCCACCAATACCGATGTACAGCGAAACGTTTGTTCTTTCTTGCTGTCAATAAGCGGAAGGACTATACACGATTACTGCCATGCCGCCCACAGTGCACCTATACAGGGTAAAGGGTAAACTTGCTTAGTGTAAGGTAAAGTCTAGTGAAATCACAGTGTCACGGCAATTGGTCACGAATGTATTTGGAATGTATAGCTTGTGTGCTGAAGATATTCTGAGATATTGCTGTGAAAGGACAGCTGACAACATGGGAAAGTCAACCTGACAGTTTGGAGACACAGCTGACAGGAGGGAACAGACCCCACTGGGGCCGTCATGGGCTAGCTACCCATGATAGCAGTCCCCAACGCTGTTTCAGCTAGTTGCAGACACCCGCTAAATGCTACAAAAAGTCAATTAAAGAAAATACCCCTAGAGCCTGCGAGAGCGGGGGCGCAACATGGCTCACCGACAGATAATACGGTTACAGACCCAGGAACGGAAACGACCACGGACAAGGAGCGCATGGCATATGAGACATCCATAACAGCTGCGGAACACAACCTTCAGGTGTGCATCTGTGGTTGGGAGAAAAGAACATCAGTGATGGGCTTGAAGATCCACCATGGGAGGAAAAAGTGCTTGAGGGAGCAGAGACAAGGGCGTCGTATTGACCAGTACTTCTTACGAAGCAACCAGTCAAATCAGTCGAATGAAGCACAGCGACGGGACACAAACCAAAGTTCGCAGAGCATCAGCACCCATGTCACTGAAGAGGGTGATACAAGCACAGAAATGCCGGTGGAGGAGCCCACGCAACAACTACAAATACCTCCATTGGAGGGAAATATCAACGTGTACAAACCTGGAGTAAAATGGTCCAAAGCTGTTGAAAAGAAAGAGTGGGAGACGGTCAACAATGACCTTATACATATCATGGAGCAACAAGTGGGCACAGCAGTGCAAAAGCTTGAAAGGATGGGCAACATAATCTACAGCTATGGATAAGAACGGTTTGGAGTGAGTAAAGGGAGAGGTGGAAAGAAATTACCAACACCAATCAAGTCCAGGAGACAGCAGGAGATCGAGAGGCTAATCAGAGAGAGGAGACAATTGAAAAAGCAATGGAAAAAAGCAACTGACGCAGAGAGAGAAGGTCTCGTGCTTCTCCAAGAGGACATCGAGAGCCTTGCGAAAAGCAGAGAACATGAGGAAACTTCGCAAGAAGAAAGAACACACAAAAACACGGTTTTACAAAGGCCCTTTCAAGTTCATCAAAGACCTCTTCGCAAAGGAAAAAAGTGGAACTTTGAAAACATCAAAACAAGAATTGGAGGAACACCTGGAAAAGGCCAACCAAGACACGATAAAGGCATGAGCAGTTAGTCATCCCACATGACATCCCGCCTATTCAACCACCAGACGTCAACCTGGACACCAGCCCTCCGAAATGGAAAGAGGTAGAGAACACTGTCCGGCAAGCAAGAGCAGCATCAGCTCCGGGGCCAAACGGAGTACCATACAAGAACACACCGGATGTGTTACGCTTTCTATGGAAGCTCATGAGGGTGGTGTGGAAGAAGCAAACAATACCTAAGACGTGGCGAAGGGCCGGCGGCGTACTAATACCAAAAGAAAAGGATACATCGGACATCAGCCAATTCCGGCCAATACGTCTCCTCAACGTCGATGGAAAAATCTTTTTCAGCATTGTATCACAAAGGCTATCCACCTATCTGGTAACAAACCAGTACATTAATACATCTGTACAGAAAGCAGGAATTCCAGGATTTACGGGCTGCTTGGAGCATACAAGCATGATCTGACTACCAGATCCAAACAGCTAAGAAGGACAAGAGAGACCTACATATGATCTTCCTCGATCTGGCCAATGCATTTGGTTCAGTCCCCCATGAAGTCCTTTGGACATCTTTTGCATTTTTCCATGTACCAGAGCTCATCACCACACTGGTCAAGAACTATTTCCAAGACCTGCAGCTGTGCTTCACAACAGCTGTATTCAGTACAACATGGCAGCGCTTGGAAGTAGGCATCATGGCAGGCTGCACAGTCTCACCCTTGGCCTTTACAATGGCCATGGAAGTCATCACCAGGGCCTCAAAATGGGTGGTGGGCGGTGAACGAACCAGGGTTGGGCTCCGTCTGCCACCCATCAGGGCATACATGGACGACATGACAACACTAATCACTACTGCAGCATGCACCAAGCGGCTACTTGGAAAGCTGCAGGAGAGAACGTCAAGTGGGCCCGAATGAAATTCAAACCAAGTAAATCTCGAAGCATCTCCATAGTTAAGGGGTGCTTAGAGACGCAAGGTTCTGCATCGGTAACGACCCAATACCAACAGTGTCTGAGCAGCCAGTAAAAAACCTGGGCAGATGGTACAACGCAAGTCTCAAAGACAAAGAGCAGGTGCAACAACTAAGGCAAGAAATTGTCAACGGCCTGGAGAACATCAATCAGACCCTACCGCCTGGGAAACTGAAGCTCTGGTGCCTACAGTTTAGGCTCCTGCCTCGGACATTGTGGCCACTGACCGTTTATGAAGCCCCAATAACAACTGTGGAGAAGATGGAGCGAAATATAACTTCATACGCGAAGAAATGGCTCGGTGTCCCACGATGTCTAATTAACATCGGCCTCTATGGCAAAGGGGTTCTGGAACTACCTCTCACAAGTCTAACAGAGGAATAAAAGTGTTCTAAAGTAAGACCTCAGATGACACTGAAGGACTCTAGAGACAAGACCATCAGTGCTGTTGCGCCGCCCCTAGTAACTGGCCGGAAGTGGACACCATCTGATGCAGTACAGCAAGCTTCATCAGCACTCAGGCACAAAGACGTCATGGGGCAAGTGCAGCAGGGAAGAGGAGGCTTTGGCCTTACGACAAGTAAACCAACTTGGCGAAAGGCCACAACATCAGAGCGGAGGACATTGGTGGTTCAGGAGGTGCGACGACAGGAGGAGGCCGCAATAAGTGCAAATGCGGTCTCTCCTGCCAAACATGGGGCAATGGATGCAGTGGGAAGGCGTGGAGCGGAGGAAGATCAGCAGGTAAGAACTATGGGAAATGAAATCAAGCAAGATCAGCTTCATTATCAGAGCGACATATGACTTCCTTCCATCACCAAAGAACTTCCATCAGTGGTACGGCGAGGATCCAACCTGTGCCTTTGCCCAACTCCAGCGACCCTCAAACACATCATGGTAGGCTGCAAGCCCAGCCTCACGCAAGGAAGATACACGTGGCGGCATAATCAGGTACTAAAAAGCATGGCAACAACCCTTGATAACAGGCGGTGTGCGACCAACTCCTTGCATCCGAGGGCAAGCAATCCCCCCCCCCCCCCCCCAAGGGCAACAACCTTTGTACGAGAAGGACAGAAAATGCCTAAACATCCTTCCACCAGATGAGAGAAAGGAAACCTATGCGGGGCCCGTGAATGGAGGATCCTGGCAGACATCGACCGACAACTAATCTTTCCACCTGAAATTGCTTCAACCAACCTCATGCCAGACTTGGTGTTCTGGTCCCCTTCACAGAAGACTGCTTACATCATAGAGCTCACAGTTCCATAGAGAACTCTGTTGAGGAGGCCTATGAGCGTAAGAAGCTGCACTACGCAGAGCTTGCAGCAGAGGCAACGCAGCGTGGCTGGAACATCAAAGTCTATCCAGTTGAAGTGGGATGCAGAGGATTTGTTGCGTCATCTACCATCAGACTGCTGAAGGAGCTTGGAATCCACGGTCAGGCTCTGTGGAAGATCATAAGATCACTCTCAGACGCGGCTGGAAGAAGCAGCCATTGGATTTGGCTCAAGCGGAAAGACCCATGCTGGGCCCCATGTACGTCATGGTGAATCTTTGGGACAGTTTGACACGGGACACGCGCTGAGGGCTGATCATCCTGCAGCGGGCCGCCCTTGTGGAGGGCGTATAGTGTTAAAAGGCCGAAACGCCCAGTGATGCAAGTGTACACTACTGATGATGTGTCCTCTGCCCAACTGCCCTGAAGGTTACACAGGCCGAGATATACGTATACGTATCCCCCCCCCCCCCCCCCGATGTTGAGCGCCTACCACTCTCAACAATCAACGAATGTCGTGAAATGTTCCCCACCTACTGGCACAAGGGACTTCTTAACACCTTGTCCTGTATATTTGATTCTAGTAAGGAAGTGTAGATGCTGGTTTAAACGGAAGAAATACACAAAAAGCTGGAGTAATTCAGAGAGAGAGGCAGCATCTCTGGAGAAAAGGAGTGGGAGACGTTTCGGGTCGAGACCCTTATTCAGATATTGTGAATGGATGCTGAGGGTAAAAATAGAACACGACTAATTCCAGATTGTATTACGTCATTGATCATGTGGAACCACATGCTGACATCAGTTGCCGCGGTGTTACCCATGCACTCCCTTAAATCTCAAATTGAAGGAATCTAACGAGGCAGCATATATTCGCAGTGCAAATTCCCTTCAGGTTAATACATCAAGCATAACATTGATTTTTGTAACATTGGATGCTTTTCCATTTTGGTTTTCTCTTCTGGGATAATCGGAACTGTCCATTACGGCTCAATTAATGGGATGGTACACACTAGAATTTAGGTGAAAGGAATGTTTTGTCACCGAAACGTAACATTGTAATCGGCGTTTTAAACAGAGTTACAGCGTCCAAACAGTCCCTTCAGCTTAAGGAGTCCGCGCAGACCAGCAATCCTCAATATACTAGTTCTAGACGGGCACACCCGGGACAACATACAGAAACAAATTAACCTAAAAACCTGCACATCGATGGAATGTGGGAGAATCCGGAGCACCACGACCTACTGTATACACCACGCAGAGGTAATTTCCTTTAGATGGCGCACATAGTTATTTTATGTGCCAATGAATGTCTCAATATACGGGTTAACTATTTGTAAATCAAACAATGAGACAATCCTTTCAAAAATTAGGTTTAATTGATATGACATTTTCAGCCTCAGATGTGCATACAGTATATTCCCAGTAATTCACTCAAGACGAGAGTCCATAATCTTGCTGACAACAAAATCAACAGTTTGAGGTTCCAAGGTTTGCACATACGCATGTAGGAATAGGTGAAACACAAAGCACGGCACAAAACATGGCACAAACCACACAATGATCTCATTGAGGTGTTGCACGGTGGCGCAGCGATAGACGTCCTTCCTTACATAGCCAGGGAGCTGGGTACGATCCTGACTACGGCTGCCGTTTGTACACAGATTGTAGTTTCCCTCTGTGACATGCGTGAGTTTTTCCTGGATGCCCGGTTTCCTTCCACATTCCACATTCCACATGAGTACAGGTTTGTAGGTTAATGTGTGTAGGATAGTGCTAGTGTGTATAGACCGCTAGTCGGCGCGACCTCGGTGGGCCTAAGTGCCTGTTTCCGCGCTGTCTAAACTAAAATAAATGCGCGTTCGCTCCTCTTTATGTTTCTGTTGCTCATATTCTTCGATTTCACAATTTGTTCCAAAGTTTGTTATTTTCACAGACATTTCCCTAATGCCTCAAATTATAATTTCTTCTTTTCTTTGTAAGACATAGCGACTTGCTCAAAATTATTATTTTCATCGGCAGAACTAGAGAAACTGAGGATGGGCGTCAACGCTGAAGGTAAAATTAACGATTTTGAGGTTCTGTCACCTCACTTTCTGCTGTTTATTCACCATACAATGGACGTTCCAATAATTAGTTTCCAGGAGAAGTACAATTAATATTCCCGCTGGTGTGCAATATCACAAATTTTATTTTTTATCTTTCTTTGCTCTCTCTCTTTCTCTCGCTTTCTCTCTCTATTTCTCTCTTTCTCCCTCGCGCTCTCTTTATCTTTTTATCGCTCTCTCCCCGCTCTCTCCACCTTTCACTATCTTTTTCAATTTTTCTATCACTGTTTGTACCTTTCTCTCTTTGTCTTACTTTCTCCCTTTTTTTCGTCTTACTCTCCGCTCTTTCTCTCTCTTTCTCTCCCTGTATCACTTATAGAAACATAGAAAATAGGTGCAGGAGTAGGCCATTCGGCCCTTCGAGCCTGCACCGCCATTCAATGTGATCATGGCTGATCATCCAACTCAGTATCCCGTACCTGCCTTCTCTCCATACCCCCTGATCCCTTTAGCCACAAGTGCCACATCTAACGCCCTCTTAAATATAGCCAATGAACTGGCCTCAACTACCTTCTGTGGCAGAGAATAGTAAGATTGAACGAGAACTTACCAGTTCGAAGGTTGATCGTTAATTCATGAGGAGTCGCGGTGAGGGATTTCGTGAAGAGCCCGCCGGCGCGCATGCTCGACATTCTTCAAAGTAGCGGTGTGGAATCACAGAAACCAGTAACAGAAATGACTTGGCATAGTAAGATGAAAGAGACTCAAATTACCAGGTGAAGGTGATTGAGGGTTGGGCGTGGAGGGCACGAAATCCCTCACCGCGACTCCTCATGAAATAACGATCAACCTTCGAACTGGTAAGTTCTCGTTCAATCTTACTATTTCATTTCGGAGTCACGTGAGTGACTTCGTGAAGACTTCAAATCTTCTGTGATTACACGCCCTGTACCACGTCCATGCTGACACACCACTAGCAGGGATGGATGGGAGGAACAAACTTGCTCAAATAGTTCATACTGCAAAACAAGAGCATATTTATTAACAACAAATCAAAAACCCCTCATGCGGGGACACCTCCGCGTTCTTGACCTGCATTCAGCACGGCTACCGCGAACCGTAGAGGAGCAGCAACAGGCTTGTTATAAAATCGCTGAAACACAGCTTCATTAGCCCATCCTGCTGTGGCGAGAATATGGTCCATAGGCACCTCCATAATCATCGCCGCTGACGTCGATGCAGCCCTGGTGGAATGAGACTTGAACACATTAGTGTCGATACCTGACTTACCCAAGACGACCCGGAGCCACCTGGATATCGTCTGCACTGTCACTCGATGATGAGGTCTCTTATGAGTGACAAGCAGGTATCTCTCCATTCCTCTGATGCATGCCGTCACCTTGACATAGTGACGGATATGTGAGGCTAAACACAGCCTAGCATCTGCGGGGTATGCCGGGAACTTCAGTTGCAGCCCTGTGCACCCAGGTCTATGCTGCTTTAGTAGGTCATCAACAAAGAAGACTACTTCTGTAGGGGTAGACATCATTCTGTCGACACGTAGTTTATGCAGTGTCTGTACCCTCTGTGCTGAAGTCAGCGCTAGTAACATCACCAGCTTTATGGTGAGTTTGTCCAGCTGGAGCCCTTCCATGGGAGACCACGTCCGGAGCAGGATTAAAACGTCCCTGACATCCCAGGTGATATTGTAGCGTGGTGTAGGCGGATTCATATTGAATATACCCCGCATGAGTCTGGACACTAGCCTGTTGGATCCCACCTCAATCTTGAGGTAGAATGACAGCGCGCTCCTGGCGCTGTTGATGGCACTGTAACTTAAGTGTTCATCATGGTGCAACCCCGCGAGGAATTCCAGGACGTCGGTTATAGTCACGTCATCGTACGTGATGCGAGAGCGGCTGCAGTAGGCTTCCCACTTCTTGATATGTGAGCGGTTTCTTCGCCTTGTTGACTCTCGACACGACGCCCCAATGGTATCCATGGTCCGAGTTGAGAGGCCGTATTGGACTAACGGCCTGTTCAAAACCTGCAAGCCAATAAATTTAAATAGCCATGGCAGGGATGTGGCTCCCCTGAGACAGGGTGAGTAACCAATTCTGGGCAAACCTTCAAAAGGACCCAAGGCTCACTGAGCATGTCAAACACCACCGGATACCACGGCTGTGTAGGCCAGTCGGGTATAATAAGGATTCCCTTGGCTGCATCCATCTGAATCTTTCGTAATACCCGACTGATGAGGCAGAACGGGGGGAATGCATAGAAAAACCAATTCCCCCAGTCCAGCGAGAATACATGTAGCGCCATAGCCCCAGGATCTGGTTCCCACGAGACGTATGTTGGTACCTGATGGTTCAACCGTGAAACAAAAAGGTCAATATCCGGTTTCCCAAATTTGGCTGTGACTTTGGCAAAAATTTCAGGACGCAACATCCATTCAATATTGTCATTAAACTTGCGTGACCTGGTGTCCGCCACAGTATTAAGCTCACCTGGCAAATAGGTAGCTGAAATCCAAATGTCTCTTTGAACACACCAGAGCCAAATTGAGTTAGCCAATTTATCACACAAAACTGACCTGGTACCGCCCATATGGTTTAAATATGCCACCGCTGTGGTGTTGTCTATTTGGAGACGGACATGTGCACCAAAAACCTTGGAACAATAAGCACGAAGTCCGTGGAATGCTGCAAGTAGCTCCAAATAGTTTATCCCTTGTGACAACAACATAGTAGCCTCAAGGGTATCCCACCTGCCCCCGCAACTAGAGTAATGATCCGTAGCTCCCCAGCCATAAGAGCTTGCATCAGTTTGCAAGTATACCACCGGATTAGCCTCAATAATAGGCTTAAATGAGTTACTAATGTGACGCACCCACCATCGTAACTCATCCGTCGCTTCGGGCGGCAGCTGCATTGGTCGATCATAATGACCAGCGTGCTGTCTTAACGCAGCGATCTTGGCCCTTTGCAAATTCTGATAATGCAAAGGCCCATATCGGGCTGCCGGAAACAATGCTACAAGTTTGCCAATTACTGTAGCTGTATGTCGAATCGATGGTATACTAGCGCTGATTAAACCTTGACACACCTGGGTGACCTCCTCAACCTTATTAGTTGGTATGGTGACCCTCATGCGAATAGAGTCCACCGTAAACCCCAGATAATGAATTACCTGGGAGGGGCAGAACTTTGATTTGGCTGGATGGACAATGAACCCCAGCTGCTGAAATATATTGACAGCAGCTGCAACACCCTGTTGAGCCAATTCCAGGGTGTGGTCGACAATTAAGATATCATCTAAATAAGCCATTACTATATGATGTCGTTGTCGTAAATAAGCCATAATTGGCTTCACCAATTTAGTGAATAATCTAGGGGCTGTGGTAAGCCCGTTTGGCAAAGCCCTATATTGCCAGAGTTGACCCATCCAGATAAATTTCAGAAAACTCCTATAATATTTTTGAATGGATACAGTATAGTACGCATCTTGTAAATCAATGCATGCCATAAAGCAACCATGTGAAATCAATGATTTAGCTGTTTCAAAAGTGTCCATTTTGAAATGAGTATATGTTACAAAAGTATTTAAACGAGTCAGGTCAATGATGACTCGACAGCCTCCATCCTCCTTGGGTCGAGTGAATATATTAGAAACAAATTCAACTGGCTCATGAACCGTTTTCTCTATCACTCCCTTCTGTTCTAGCCTCAAAAGTTTCCACCAGGGTTTCTGCCGACCTTGTCCTAAAAAAGCCCCCCTGCTGCTGGGGCTGTTGGTAACGGGGTGGAGCTGGAGGGTAGGTCCTTGTAGACGTGGTGGCAGACCCTCGTGGACGAACAAGCGGAGCTTTCGAGCCCGACGGCGTGGGGGCACTGTGAGAGCGCATGAGTCCCACCGTCTTGGCTTGTTCGTCAAGCTCTTTGACCCTCTTCGAGAGATCTTCTCCAAAGAGCTGACGGGGCGGCGGCGGCGGCGGTGGTTTGCACAACCCTGCAAACTTAGGGTTGAGCGCCGGGCGGATGCTGCTTTTGCGGAACCCATTGATCTCATGTTGAGTTGCGCACAATAGAGCCAGAGCATCCTCCTGGTCCAAATTTAATTCATCCCCATCAACCGACCGCACAAAGGCGGTAATACCGGCCGTGAGGAGCTTCAGGAGCCGCTGAACTTTCAGCTCCTGTTGACGGATAGACGCACTGATGTTGCCCCATATCGGCGTATTGACCACAGGCACGTTGAGGGAGTTGCAGTTGGATGGAGCCTGGTGACGGCTCATGGCCTGAATGAGAACTTCTTCCTGGAGCTGATGGTTGTTGAGGAAGTCCACTGTGGCTGCCAATTTCGAGTTCAGGGGAAGCCCAGACGAGTGTGGGGCCGCGAACTTAGTGGCCACATCGAGAAGTTCCTCCGCTGGTAAATCTGACGGAGGTGGTATGGGATCGACCAAAACCTCCTCATCCTGCTGCTCCAGGCTGATGGTGGAAGTTGGTGAAACAGCCCTGTGCCTGTCGCTGCTGGACGCTTGCTGCTGTTGACCGTGAAGCAGGAGCTCCAGCAGCCGCTCCATACGGTCAATACGCCCTTCACCTTGAACACTCAGGTGGTCGGAGTCCTCCGGCTCTGAGAAATTGCCGGGGCCCCTATCATCGGCCCGCACCTCATCGAGGCCCACCCGTTGCCGGCAGTCGTCGCTAACAGCCGCCGAAGCGAAACTGCGCGATTCCCGCGCGGGCGTGTGTTACCGCCTCCGTTTAGCGGGAGCTGAAGCCGCTGCCACTAAGGGCACTTGCGGCGTCGTGTCGGCACCAGCCGCAGCATGGATACCTGATGCCCGCGCGGGCTTGCCGGCTGCCCACGTCGTGGACCTCGCCGACGCATGGTCTCGCCCACCCATCCATGGGGGGCTCGGCGACCGTGAGGAGACCCGACCCAACCGACCCGTCCCGGCGTCGAGAGTTGGGGGGCGTCGACTGGACCTCACAGCCGCCCCGGGTCCCGCCCTGGAACCTGACCGCTCCTCGGCGGCAGGCAAAGCCTTAGCCCCGACAGGGTTAGACTTCCGGGCTCCTGCCCTTCCCCTACTCGGAGGGCTGAGTGAAAAGGGCCGTGCAGCTGCACGCACCCTGCTGCTCGAGGTCGCCAGCAAGCCTGCTGACGACCTGACTGCCATGGCAGGGTCCTCCTGCTCTGGCGGCACACCACACTCCTGCTCGTCGAACTCCTCCGAACTGTGGTGTGCTGGCGGGTCCGGACCTGTAAACACAGGGCTTACCGATATTCCCGCCCTCTTACCTCAGTGGTTCCCTTATGAATGGCTGGCGAGGAGCGCGCTCCACCGCCAGCCGTCGCAGCAACGCGATACGACGATATGTCGAGCATGCGCGCCGGCGGGCTCTTCACGAAGTCACTCACGTGACTCCGAAATGAAATTCCGGAGACTCACCACTCTCTGTGTAAAGAATGTTTTCCTCATTTCGGTCCTAAAGGAACTCCCCCTTATCCTTAGACTGTGACCCCTTGTTCTGGACTCCCCCAACATCGGGAACAATCTTCCAGCATCTAGCTTGTCCAACCCCTTAAGACTTTTGTACGTTTCTATAAGATCCCCCCTCAATCTTCTAAATTCCAGCGAGTACAAGCCGAGTCTATCCAATCTTTCCTCATATGAAAGTCCTGACATCCCAGGAATCAGTCTGGTGAATCTTCTCTGTACCCCCTCTTATGGTCAACACTGCGTGGTGTTTAGACGAGGCAGTCCTTTCCAACTCCTGCTCTATACTCCTCGAACATCTGGCGGTGAAGTGCCGCCCCTTCTACCTTCCAAGGGAATTCACCTCCATCATCCTGAGCGCGGTCTACACCCCACCCCAGGCAGACGTCCGCCTGGCACTGGCGGTGCTCATTAGAGAGCATGCTGACCGGTTGCATCGTGGCTTGGTTCGGTAACGTGAGAACCCAGGAGCGGAAAAGACTACAAAACGTAGTAAACACTGCCCAGTCCATCATCGGTTCTGACCTCCCTTCCATCGAGGGGATCTATCGCAGTCACTGCCTCAAAAAAACTGGCAACATCTTCAAGGCCCCACGCCATCCTGGCCTTACACTCATCTAACCACTACCTTCAGGTAAAAGATACAGGCGCGGAAGACTGCAACGTCCAGGTTCAGGAATAGCTACTTCCCCACAGCCATCAGTCTATTAAACTCAACTCATGCAAAACTCTGAACAGTCATAGCCCATTTTCTGTTTATTTCCACTTTATCTGTTTATTTATTCATGTGTGTATATATTTATATAATGGTATATGTGTACACTGATCTGTTCTGTATGATTCATGCCCACTATATTCTGTTGTGCTGAAACAAACCAAGAATTTCATTGTCCTATCTGGGGCACATGACAATAAACTCTCTCTTGAATCTCCCTCTTGGCTCCAATTCATTCTTTTTCCCCCTCGCTCTCCCTCTCTCTCTATTTATTTTTTTTTTCTCTCTCTTTCTCACGTTCTCCCTCTCTCTCGTTTCTTTCTATTTCTTTTGCTCTTTCTCTCTCCCTCTCATTCGTTTTTATTATTTCTCCCTCTCTCTTTCCCTCTCGCTCTCCTTCTCTCTCTCTCCTTTTCTCTCTCTCTCTCTCTATATATATATATATATATATCTCCCTCTCTCTCTCTCTCTCTCTCTCTCTCTATCTATCTATCTCTATCTCTCTCTCTCTCTCTCTCTCTCTCTCTCTCTCTCTCTCTCTCTCTCTCTCCTCTCTCTCTCTCTCTCTCTCTCTCTCTCTCTCTCTCTCTCCCCCCCTCCCTCTCTCTCTCTCTCTCTCTCTCTCTCTCTTTCTCTCACTTTTTCAAACAATAGCGCATTTTGACGTCAATGTCACTGTATTCTGATATTGATATCTTTCTGTACCAAAGGGCCCCCGCTGGATAGTCGCGCCGGTGAGTAAAGAAACGTAATTAATGATTCCTGGAGCAAGGCGATCTTCATTCGAACAGACAGTGGCTTGCAAAAGTTTTCATACCCCTTGAACTGATTCACATTTTGTCACGTTACAACCAAAAACGTAAATTTATTTTATTGGGATTTTATGTGATAGACCAACACAAAGTGGTGCATAATTGTGAAGTGGCAGGAAAATGATACATGGTTTCCAAATTTTATTACAAATAAAAAACTGTAAAGTGTGGCGTGCAAAAGTATTCTGCCCCCCTGAGTCAATATTGTGTAGAACCACTTTCCGCTGCAATTACAGCTGCGGGTCTTTTGGGGTATGTCTCTACCAGCTTTGCACATCTAGAGACTGACGTTTTTGCCCATTCTTCTTTGCAAAATAGCTCAAGCTCAGTCAGATTGGATGCAGAGCGTCTGTGAACAGCAATTTTCAAGTCTTGCCAGATTCCCTCTCTTTGGTATTCCCTCTTTTTAAGAAGGGGGGAGAGAGAAAACCGGGAATTACAGACCAGTTAGTCTAACATCGGTAGTGGGGAAACTGCTAGAGTCAGTTATTAAAGATGGGATAGCAGCACATTTGGAAAGTGGGGAAATCATTGGACAAAGTCAGCATGGATTTACGAAAGGTAAATCATGTCTGACGAATCTTGTGGAATTTTTCGAGGATGTAACTAGTAGCGTGGATAGGGGAAAACCAGTGGATGTGGTGTATCTGGACTTCCAGAAGGCTTTCGACAAGAGATAAGAGATTAGTATATAAGAGATTAGTATATAAACTTGAAGCATACGGCATTGGGGGTTCATTATTGATGTGCATAGAGAACTGGCTGGCAAAGAGTAGGAGTAAACGGGTCGTTTTCACAATGGCAGGCAGTGCCTAGTGTGGTACCGCAAGGCTCAGTGCTGGATCTCTGCAGCTCCTCCAGAGTTAACATGTGCCTCTTGGCTGCTTTTCTGATTAATGCTCTCCTTTCCCGGCCTGTCAGTTTAGATGGACGGCCATGTCATGGTAAGTTTGCAGTTGTGCCATACTCTTGCCATTTTCAGATGATGGATTGAACAGTGCTCCGTGAGATGTTCAAACTTGGGATATTATTTTATAACCTAACTCTGCTTTAAACTTCTCCACAACTTAATCCCTGACCTGCCTGGTGTGTTCCTTGGGCTTCATGATGCTGTTTGCTCACTAATGTTCTCTAACAAACCTCTGAGGCCTTCACAGAACAGCTGTATTTATACTGAGATTAGATTACACACAAGTGGACTCTAGTTACTAATTAGGTGACTTCTGAAGGCAATTGGTTGCACTGGATTTTATTTTGGGGGTATCAGTGTGAAAAGGGCTGAAGACTTTTGCACGCCACACTTTTCAGTTTTTTATTTGTAAAAATAATTCAAAACCATGTTTATTCTTTGAACCCTTTTAAAACAATGGAATAACATGCGCAGTACGCCAATCCTCCGGCATTATTCCCGTTTCTAATGACATCTGAAATATTTCTGTCATAGCTCCTGCATGAGAATTTCGGGACAGAAGTTTTGGGGTAACATGAGGGGGAACTTCTTTACTCAGAGAGTGGTGGCTTTGTGGAATGATCTTCCTGCAGAAGTGGTGGAGGCAGGATCGATTTTAATATTTAAAAGTAAAGTGGATAGGTATATGGACGGGAAGGGAATGGAGGGTGTGGTCTGAGTGCAGGTAGATGGGACTAGGGGAAAATAAATGTTCGGCACAGACTGGAACCTGGCACCGACGGGCCGAGAAGACCTGTTTCCGTGCTGTAATTGTTATATCTTATATGTTATATGTATCATTTTCCATCCACTTCACAATTGTTCGCCACTTTGTGTTGGTCTATCACATAAAATCCCAATAAAATACATTTACGTTTGTGGTTCTAACGAGACATAATGTGGAAAAGTTCAAGGGGTATGAAAACTTTTACAAGCAACTGTCCGTTATTGATACCTTACGAGTCTGTAATTCTGGCGGTGCATCAGACGTTTCAAATTGTTAACTCATGATCACGACCCTGGTTTGTCATTGATTGTTTTCTCATTCTTTTTTTTTTTCTTTTGTCCAATGCCTTTCTCCCGTTTTCTGCTTCTTGCTTCATCTTGATTATAGCTCTAACTCCTTTCTTCGCTGTTCTTCCATCTCTTTTTGCAGATGTTTAGTTTCGTTTTGTTTCGTTTAGAGATTCGGCGCGGAAGCAGGCCCTTCGGGCCACCGGGACTGCACCGGGCAGCGATCCACACGTATCTACACTATCCTACACACACTATGTACAATTGTTACAATTACAAAGCCAATTTACGTCCATAACTGTACGTCTTTGGAATGTGAGAGGAAACCGAATATTTCTGAGAAAACCCTCGCAGGTGAACGTACAGACTCCGTACAGACAGCACATAGAAACATAGACACATATAAAATAGGTGCAGGAGTAGGCCATTCGGCCCTTTGAGCCTGCACCGCCATTCAATATGATCATGGCTGATCATTCAACTCAGCATGCTATACCTGCATTCTTCCATACACCCTGATCCATTTAGCCACAAGGGCCACATCTAACTCCCTTTTAAATATAGCCAATGAACTGGCCGCAACTACTTTCTGTGGCAGAGAATTCCAGAGACTCACCGCTCTCTGTGTGACAAATGTTTCCCTCATCGCGGTCCTAAACGAATTCCCCCTTATCCTTAAAATGGGACCCCTTGTTCTGGACCTCCCCAACATCGGGAACAATCTTCCTGCATCTAGCCTGTACAACCACTTAACAATGTTGTATGTTTCTATAATATCCCCCCTCAATCTTCTAAATTCTAGCGAGTACAAGCCGAGTCTATCCAGTCTTTCCTCACATGAAAGTCCTGACATCCCAGGAATCAGTCTCGTGAACCTTCTCAGTGCCCCCTCTATGGCAAGAATGTATTTCCTCTGATTTGGAGACCAAACTGTCCGCAATACTCCAGGTGTGGTCTTTCCAAAACTCTGTACAATTGCAGTAGAACATCCATGCTCCTATGCTCAAATCCTTTTGCTATGAATGCTAACATACCATTCGGTTGCTTTACTCCCTGCTGTACCTGCATGCCTAATTTCAATGACTGATGTACCATGACACCCAGGTCTCGTTGCATCTCCCCTTTTCCTATTCGGCCACCATTCAGATAATAGTCTACCCTCCTGTTTTGCCACCAAAATGGAAAGCCTCACATTTATACACATTATACTGCATCTGCCATGCTTTTACCCACAGACCCAGCCTATCCAAGCCACCTTGTAGCATCCTAGCATTCTCCTCACATATAACACTGCCCCCAGCTTCGTGTCGTCCGAAAATTTTGAGATGTTGCATACAATTCCCTCGTCCAAATCATTAATATATATTGTAAATAGCTGGGGCCCCAGCACTGAGCCTTGCGGTACCCCACTAGTCACTGCCTGCCATTCTGGAATGGACCCGTTTACTCCTACCTTTTGCTTTCTGTCTACCAGCCAGTTCTCTATCCACATCAGCACTGAACCGCCAATATCGTGTGCTTTAACTCTAATCTAATCTCTTATGTGGGCCTTGTCGATAGCCTTCTGAAAGTCCAGATATAACACATCCACTGGTTCTCCCTATCCACTCTACATCCTCGAACAAAATCTATAAATGTCGTCAGACATGGTTTACCTTTCGTAAATCCATACTGACTTAGTCCAATGATTTCACCACTTTCCAAATGTGCTGCTATCCCATCATTTAATAACTGAGACTAGCAGTTTCCCCACTACCGATGTTAGACTAACTGTATTACCCCGTTTTCTCTCTCCCTCCTTTTTTAAAAAGTGGGGTTACATTAGCTACCCACCAATCCTCAGGAACTACTTCAGAATCTAATGAGTTATGAAAAAATATCACTAATGCATCCACTATTTCTGGGGTTACTTCCGTGAGTACTCTGGCATGCAGCCTATCTGGCCCTGCGGATTTATCTGCCTTTAATCCATTCAATTTGCCCAATACCACTTCCCGGCTAACCTGGATTTTACGCAATTCCTCCATCTTATTTGACCCCCGGTCACCTGCTATTTCCGGCAGATTATTTATGTCTTCCTTAGTGAAGACAGAACCAAAGTAGTTATTCAATTGGTATGCCATGTCCTTGTTCCCCATGATCAATTCAACTGTTTCTGACTCAATGGACCTACATTTGTTTTAACAAATCTCTTTCACTTCACATATCTATAAAAACGTTTGCAGTTAGTTTTTTTTATGTTCCCTGCCAGTTTTCTTTCATAATCTATTTTCCCTTTCTTAATTAAGCCCTTTGTCCTCCTCTGCTGGACCCTGAATTTCTCCCAGTCCTCTGGTAGTTTGCTTTTTCTGCTAATTTATATGCTTTATCTTTTGTTTTGATACTATCCCTGATTTCCCTTGTTATCCACGGATACACTGCCTTCCCTGATTTATTATTTTTGCCAAACTGGGATGAACAATTGTTGTAGTTCATCCATGCAGTCTTTAAATGCCTTCCACTGCACATCCAATTCGCGTCTCATACCTTCAAAGTTACCTTTATTTAACTTCATAACCCTTGTTTCTGAATTAAATATATCACTCTCCATCCTAATGAACAACTCAACTATATTATGGTCACTAACCCTTCCTCGTTACTCAATACCCAGTATAGAATAGCCTGCTCTCTCGTTGGTTCCTCTACATGTTGGTTTAGAACACTATCCCGCATACATCCCAAGAAATTCTCTTCCACAGCACCCCTGCCAATTTGATTCACCCAATCTATATGTAGATTGAAGTCACCCATTATAACGGTTTTACCTTTGTTGCACGCATTTCCAATTTCCTGTTTGATGCCATCCCCATTGCCACTACTACTGTTTGGTCGCCTGTACATAACTCCCACTAGCGTTTTCTGCCCATTAGTGTTTCGCAGCTCTACCCATATCGATTACACATGCTCTAAGCTAATGATCTTCCTTTCTATTAAGTTAATCTCTTCTCTAACCAGCAGCGCTACCACCCCTCCATTACCTTTCTGTCTATCCCTCCTGGATATTGAATTTTGAATATTCGTCGATGCTCAGCTTCCAGCCTTGGTCACCCTGGAGCCATGTCTCCGTAATCCCAAATAATATAGTAATTAATAGCTATCTGTACATTCAACTCATCCACCTTATTACGAATGCTCCGCGCATTAAGACACAAAGCCTTCAGGCTTGTTTTTACAACACTCTTACTCCTTATACATTCTGTTGACAAGTGGCCCTTTTTGATTTTTGCCCTGGATTTGTCTGCCTGCCATTTTTACTTTTCACCTTGCTAACAATTGCTTCTACCCTCATTTTGTACCCCTCTTCCTCTCTGCTCACACATTTAAGAAACCCACCACCTCTTCTCTGTTTATTATTTTGTCTTCTTTCCCCGCTACATGTTGGGCCTGAGTGCTTCCCTTCTCTGCCTCCTGCGTCAGACACTGTCTACCAGCTTTCTCTATTTGAGCTCCTCACCCCAACCGCACCCATAGTTTGGATCATATATTTGCAATGCATATCTGCTGCATTCGCTGTAACGCAGCAAATCCACTAGTGCGCCACAACCAGCATTGAAAGCTTATCCCAATCATGCACGTCCATTCTGATAAGTGACTTGAATTACTGCAAATTGTAATCGCAAAACTGCATGAATCATACTTCTACTTCCCGATTGTTTTAATTGTTGAACAATAACTCAGATTCTGGCTATATGGAATTATCCGATTTTAATAATACGTGTTCAATTATATTTCTACCCCCTTCCCTCTATAAATATTGAAAACTGATCTTGGTGATATTTCCTCTTTTATGCAACCTACTATTTTAGGCGGTCACAAACAATGAAAAATATTTCAATCATCTTTTGGAAAATAAAATAAACACAAATATCTGTTCTGTTCTACTACAGACTTGGAGGTTCTTCGTGTAACATTTGGTAAGATCCCAAATTGATTACTATCAATGTTGCATGCATTAATGTTATGCACGCCTTTTGCTGGATATTTAAAACAGTAAAATACTAACTTACTGCAGTATGTGTTGAGCTTGTCAAGTCCTGACTCTCGTGACGCGTATTGGGTAATTATTAAGCTCTGTTTGAAGAATGTTTTGATCACAGCTATATAAGTAATACGAGTCACACACAAATCTGGGGTTTGATCGTTAAAAGTAGATTAGCACATATTGACCACGGAATTTATCTCAATTGCCCAAATATTATTTTTTCAATTCATTAGTGAAATGATCTATGATATTAATTGAATAGATATGAAGGCAAAATAATACAATCTACCTTATGATGACCAGCAAATTGATCTGAAATTGTTCTGATTTCAATGAATTATAGTATCATGCTCTTTGAGAAAAGATAAACCACACATAAATGCTTTCACCCTTTGAATGCTGCCGTGCTCAGAACTTACCAATCAGATAAGTTCTAAACGAATCATTGAATATCCGATCGTCGAGGACCTATCACAGCCAACCATAATATTTAGGTTGCATGTTAATTTCTAGGAAAATCTGCAATGAATGGAAAGCATTGACGAGATATTTCACTAATTGCATTGTATCGCGTTTTTATTCACATACACATTCCCATACATCGATAAAACCGGATTGTTTCCTAGTCCATGTTTTGCAGGAGCCAGTTAGGTTACAGAGCGAAGCATTGGAATAAAGCTGGGACTGTAATAAAAAATGCAAAACCGGCAGATAAGTTTTTTTCAGAAAGAAAGTACGCAAATCATGGTTCTCTGACCATTCACTTTTTCGCTTTGATTTATTAGTTGAAACACTCGCAGAACTCCGAGGTAATTAAGGAATACGTTGTTTTAAACAGTAAAACAAACTATATTGACCTGTATTGATCTATAGACGAGTGTATCCCACGAAACTCAGTATTCGTTTTGAAAATAGTATCGGGCAAGCGCATGGTATGTAGCATATTAGGAAATTAAGGACGGGAGGAACGACTGGCTGGACGCTTTAGAGCTGCGGTAGAGTTCCAGCCTTACAGCGGGTTCGATCATTAATACTGGTGCTATATGAATGGAATGTGCATGTTCTCTCTATGATCGCGTGTGTTTTCTTTGTGTAATCCGGTTTCATCCCACATTCCAAATAGCGCATGTTTAGCATGTAGGTTATTTGGCTCACGTGAATTGTCCCTAATGTGAACGATAGCACTAGTGCACAGGCTGATTGTTGGTCGACGCGAACTGGATGGGCCGAAGAGCATGTTTCCACGCTGTATCTCCAAACTAACGTAAAGCAAAGTAGATCTACAGTTAATCTAAACTAAACAAAATTAAACTAATCCGCTTGACCGAGGGTTATAGCCAGCGGCCTCATTTGTAATTTTACATTCTGTGAATTTCTGATTATGTCTCACAGAAATAAAATTCTATATTGTAGAACGCAAATGCTATTTTTTTCAGAGGAAAAGAGAGAGCGGAAAACGTTAGGTAGTATCCTTATTTTGCTTTTTGAAGCGTTGCTTAAAGGCAATATTCTCTCGCTATCCTTTATCTTGGCTTTTCATACTTAGGTTTTAATATCCTGCCCGTTTCACTACAGTGGTTTCTAGAAATAAAAGTGTCAAACTTACATTCAAACGAATGTCGACCCCAGAAACTCACGGGTTCCTACACAACAACATATTATTGAAGTCCAGTTATTGAACCAGAGAAGACCTGAGGACAAATTGCAGAAAGCTCACCCAAAATAGCGAAGCCATAATGGTCAGGCAATCTGCCTTTGAAAATATTGAATGAAGAAAGCAAAGAATGATTTAGTTATTCTGTTTACTACCGCATTGCTCGTTGAGGAATGTTAGTACCTATTCATGATAGATTGCATTAGTGGCATGATGTAGTGGTTTGATCACATTGCTCGCCCGATGAGTGGCTGACCAGCGTAAAGATTTCACTTTACAAATTCAGCTGAGATTTGATGTACCTTACAGTTCTATCAAACGCGAATCGATCGCTATCGGAAATACATTTGAGAAATAAAAGACACTGGAATCCATCTCACCAAGCGAGCTCTTTGCACATTTATATTCCTTACCTAATTATTTCTAGAAACACAAGCATGGATCTCCGCATCTCCGTGAGGAAGTGTGTTGAGAAACTAATTGCTCATTCACTTCAGAAACGAATTGCCCGTCCATTGAGCCACATTTAGATTTTTTTGCGGTGAAGTTAAGTTACTCGCATTGTGTATCTCATTTACATTCTGCTATTCCTCGCAGATGAAAAATTGAAACAAAAAACTGGAGGTAATTGATTGTGATCTAAAAAAATCTTCCATCTTATAATATTTGTGATGACTACACGGGATCACTACAAATGCGATTTATCTGACCAAATAATCCCGCGAAAGAGGCGGGAGATGTAGTGTTGGGGAGTGGAATCAACACGCGAACATGAAAAACTGAGAACGTATGAAACACTGAGCTACTTAGCCAACATAATCTATTTCCGGGTCCAATAATATTTTCCAATATGTACCCGGATTAATTATACTGATCGTAGGAAAAATATGATGATATAGTAAAGTACCCATGTTCCTGCTATGAACAAATATAAAGTACATTGTGGATTATACCACTCACAACGTCCAATCTTTATCCCAGTTTCGTAATGTTCCAGTCAACAATTTCATTTCAGCTCATTATTTAGATCGGAATCCTATAGGTGTAATTCTGATTCAACACTCCTTTTTCAAACTCATGGTTAATTGAAACCAAGCGCTTCCTCGCAGCGCCAGGGACCCGTATTCGTGCTTGACCTCGTGTGCTGCCTGCGTGAAGTTTGCACGTAATCTCTATGAGCACGTGCGGTTTCCTCCCGATTATCCGGTTTCCTCCCATACCTCAATTGCGTGTGGATTTCTCCCGATGGGGGTGGGGTAAGAGGTAATTAACGGGGTGAGACTGTGCCTGCTTTATGCCAGTGGCCTTGCTGATGAGAGAGCATGCAGTGCAGATGGGGACAATGGGAGAGAGTTTGGTTTGCGTGATGGTCTGCACAACCCTCTGTGATGCAACCGAATGAGATGATTCCGATGAAAGATGACGTTGAATGCACTCGACCCCTGGCACCCCGAAAGAGCTCTGCCCTGGGAGGGCCGGTTTCTCCTCAGGATATCTGTAGCGCCGATGTTGTGATTTTTTCACGAGCTGAAGTCTCCCAAGCAAAGGGGCTAGTTTTCAAGATTGGGAGCCAGTCACCTAGAGCTCAGGCATGTAGGATTTTATGTCAGCAAAAGGTGGAGAATTTCACGTATTCTCTACTGCAAAGATTTGTAGACACTTGATAGTTTTTAGTTTGTTAAAGTGGAAGTAGATATTGTTTTGAAATATCAGGGTATCAGAAGCTACGGACAACTGCCACTAGGTGGGAGTTGATGCCTGGGACAGATCAGGCATGACCATATTGAATGGCAGAGCAAGATTGAGGTGCCTACTCATGTTGTATTTTATTTTGTTCTCGTGTCACTGATTTTAGATGCATGGAGTCACATAAAAATACATTGTGGACACAAGGCCTTCAGCCCAACTTGCCCATACCGGTAAACACGTCAGAGCTACACTAATCCCACCTGGCAGTATTTTGTCCACATCCCTCCCAACCAAACCCAATACCATACAATATAATACCGTTTAATTGTCATTCTGACCTCACATGAAGTTCAAATGAAATTTGGTCTCTGCAGTCATAATACAAGAAAAGAACCAAGACATACACCAACACAATTTAAACAAACATCCAGTGCATCTCCTCATCACTATGATGGAAGGCAATGTATTGTCTCTCCCCTGCTCTCCATTCTTCTCCCGATGCCAAAGTCGATGTGAGGACCTGCTCCGTGTCTTGGTGTTGGAGCCCCTGGCGGGCGCTAGCAAGCCCCTCTTCCGTTCAAGCCGCGCCGGGCGATGTAACGCCCTATTCCAGGTCATTTTCAACTCTGCAATTCGGGCGGGAGAAGTTGCCGTTGCGGGAGCTTAGTAAAGCGGCCTCCACTATCCCGCGAGCTCCCGATGTCACCGTCCACAGGACCTACGGCTGGAGCCTCCGAGCTTCGGAGTCGGGCCGCAGCGTCGCAGCTCTCCACGCTCCGAAGGCGGCCAGCTCCACGATGGTAGATCCGCAGCTCCGCCAGCTCCGCGACTGGAACCCACGGGCCCTTCCGATTGGAGGCCGCTCCACTGTGCTAGGCCCCAAAGACATCGGAGACGGGTGGTTCTGTGGTACACGGAAATGGTCGGGTCCCCGTACAGGGAAGAGATTGAAAAGTTTCCCCCATCCACCGCCGCTCCCCCCACACATACATAGTTAAAATCCCACTACAAACTATACCTTCAACGGGACAAAAAAAAGACACACGGACTGCAGAGACCACTGCGACGTCTGTCGCGCCGCCCACCGGAAACCTGTACCTGTCTAACTGATTCTTAAACGTCGGGGTAGTGCCTGCCTCAAGTACCTCCTCTCGCATATTGTTCCAAGCACCCACCACCCTTTGTGTGCAAAGGTTACCCCCTCAGATTGATATTAAATATTTTCCCCTTCATGGAGAGCTGAGAAAGTGGTGGGGACGGGGCAAATCATAATCGTAATCATGCTTTATTAGCAAAGTACGTATTGTATCATACGAGGAATTTGATTTGTCTTACAGTCATATAATAAAAAGCAGCAAGACGCACGATATACGTTATAATATAAACATTCACCACAGTAACTCCTCCACCTTCCTCACTGTGATGGAAGGAAAACAAAAAGTTCAAATCTCTGCCCTTCTTTCTTCTCATGCGGTCGGGTGCCTCGAGCCTTCCGTTCACGCGATTATATTCGCTCCCGCAGCCGGCGATCGGGCCCTCCGCGTCGGGGCGATCAAGCTCCCGCATCCGGAGGATCCCAGCGCTGGCGCTCGGACACCGGGTAAGGACTAGTCGTACCTCCTGCGAATTTGGAGCTTACCGACATCAGTCTCCACCCGAAACTGCGAGATCCTCGAGGGTCAAATCCGCAGGCCGAGGTTGGAGCGTCGATCCCAGGTAATGGAACGCAAGCTCCGATGGTAAGTCCATGGCCCCCAAATTGGGGCACAAAGTCAGTCTCGAGCAAGGCCTCCAGCTTCATGATGTTATACCGCAGAACCACCGGAGATTCGACCAGAAAACAATCGCATCTTACCGGCAAGGTAAGAAATTGAAAAAAAAGTTTCCAACGACATCCCATACCAACCCCCCCCCCCCCCCCCCCACAATCACACACACACCACTTAAAACAAACCAGAAAACATTAAAACAAACTTTTTAAAACACACGAAAAATAAAAAAAAGGCGAAATGATAGGTAGACTGTTAGCGAGGCTGCTTTCGCTGACGGCGCTACCCGGTGGAGTTTGAAAGTGATACCGAGGTTAGGTCACGACCCGAAACATCGCCTCTCCATGTTCTCCAGTGAAGCTGCCAGCACTGCTGAGTTACTCCAGCACGTTGTGTCTGTCTATGTATCAGTCTAGCGCCTTCACACGCGTTAGCCACATCTCACGGTTACATGTATTCATTCATATATGCATATCTAATTAATTGGAGTGACCATAAAGATATATACAAAATAATCATGACATATAGAAGTGGAATAGCTGGACCTTAGTACCCCGTATAGGGAAGTCTTAATCTATGCTGAATAGGTTTTCGGTGTGAAGTAAACAAACTCAAAATGGCGCGAGGGATACGTCTTTCTTACAAAGGATGGTGCGTACACGACACGAGCTTTCACGAGGAGTGGTAGTTATGGACACAATAGCGCCATGTAATGGACAAACAAAAAGATAAATGGACAACGTAGTTTGGAGGGATGTGGGCAGGCGCATGAAAGTGGGCCGAGGTCATTTAGGCAACAAGGTTAGTGCGCTCGAAAACCAAAAACCTGTTTCCATGCTCCATGATTCCATGACTCGGTAATCGTGTTATTTTCTCAAACTAAAAGCTCAAAACGACGGTGTATGTTTTCAGAAGTGAACACTTTACGGCAAACGCTGAGTGACATGGGTGAGTTAAAAACATAAGTAACTTGTGCACAACACGAACATGTGGTATTACTAAATAGGGCGAATGGAAAATCTCGGGTGATTTTGGAATAACATTACGTGAAATAAAACCGGAAGATGAATGTGCGTGACATCTATATAATTCGTTGGGTCCCAGCATTACAAGGGAGGGCTGGTCCCCCAACGCAATATTCCACCTCTCGACCAATTCCAATATAGGTGGCCAGTAGGGGGGGGGGGCGCATTCTGGAGCGCTAGTATGGGTGTTATGGGCTGAAGGGATTGGTTTCCAAAGGGCTAGTATGGACATTGCAGGCCGAATGGATTCTTGAGCTGGCGGCTCAGTCACTCAAGCCTGTTGTGCTGGCAGCTCACTCACTCACGGCTGGTGGGCTGGCAGTTGACTCACGGCTATTCCTTGAAATTCAATTTCAAGCAGGGTGCAAGGCGACCAAATTCAATTGTACTTTCTTACCACTTCAAGCAGAAGTGGTAAGAAATAACTATTTTATTTATCATCAATGCAAACCTCTTGTCCTGCGCAGCAGAGGGGGACTCTGAGTAATATGGCAAAAATAACAGCCATAAGTGGCAGCGTTTTATCTAAAATCAATATACAGAACAACAGGAAGTGGACAAGATCAGACTTTTAGTGATATAGATTTTTCACAGTTTTCAGAAATTCAATCGTGGATTTAGACAGAGTGGAGGAATATGCCTCTGCCACTTGTACAGTAGTTTCATGCCTTTTGTGAGGCATGTTATCGAAATTACCTCTTCACCGATATTCTCCTGTATTTCAATACAGGCAGAAAGTTATAACATTCTCTATTCTCGGATCAATACATTCATTCTCATCATAATATATTTGCTATTTTCAACAGAGAAAGCGCTAGAAGAGAAAGGCGCAGGTACTCGCAGGTGAAATAGATCCTCACGATATGTTGTATGGTTGCTGCATTATACAAGAACACAAGTAAATAGTGGCACGGATATACCACAGCGGCCCACAAGCTTGTCTCGCCATTAATATGACCGTGTCTGATCTAGGCAGATCTCTACCTCTCGTTTGTGCTCTGATCAACTCTTAATTCCTCGCACGTGCTTTAGTCAGCGGCATAGTTGTTGCCTGGTTCGATCCGGAAAAAAGGTTCTATATGCACGGAGCTTTTATGTTTCCCCGTTACCGCGTGCGTTTCTACGAGTATTTCGGACTCCTCCCACACTCCGAACTCCTACGGGTTTGTAGGTTAATTGGCTTGCGTTGGTGTACTTGGTATATGTGTAAAATAAAAAAAAATCCCATTTGTGTGTAGGCCTGAATTAATGTGCGGGGATCGCTCGGCGGCGCGTACTCGGTGTGACGAAGGCCCTGTTTCCGCGTGGAAAGTAAACTGAACTGAACTAAACTTTGGCTTGAACAACACGGATGATGTTACTGGGTTGGTAATTTATTTTCTAAACTTCTCACCTACAATCTTCACGCACTCGATCTGATAACCCGCATTATCCCGACATCCAAGATTCAATATCTATTGCTTAGGAAAAGTGAAATTGTATTTGCTTTATTGTAAATAGATTTCACTGTGTGCATTGAGACGAACTTGTCTAAAACGTTCACTCTTCACATCTTTCCACGGATGCCGTCTCTTGGCAGCATTTTCCATTAGCATTTCTTACGATCCGGACGTTGCATTTTAAACGTTAAAATTCAATTGTCATACAGTATGTGAAATTTGCAATCTTTCACTTATTTTCACTCCAGAGATGAATTAACTTCCGATTTGCCAACATTTAGAGCAACATTTATTTTTTTCTGTTCATTTACTTTGAAGTCAAAGAATATCTGCATCAAATAGCTATGTAATATACTTGCTATTGAGGGAGTGCAGCGTTGGTTTACATGATTAATTCCAGGGATGACGTGATGTCAAATGCTGAGAGAATGGAGAAACTGGGCTTGCACACACTGGAGTTTAGAAGGATGAGATGGGATATCATTGAAACATATAAGATTGTCAAGTGTTTGGACACGCAAGCGGCAGGAAACATGTTCCCGATGTTGGGGAAGTCAAGAACCAGGAGCCACAGTTTAAGAATAAGGAGTAAGCCATTTAGAACGAAGACGAGCAAACACTTTTTCTCACAGAGAGTGGTGAATCTGTGGAATTCTCTGCCTCAGAGGGCGGTGGAGACAGGTTCGCTGAATGTTTTCAAAAGAGAGCTAGATAGGGATCTTAAAGATAGTGGAGTTAGGGGATATGGGGATAAGGCAGGAAAGGGCTCCTGATTGGGGATGATCAGCCATTATCACATTGAATGGCGGTGCTGGCTCGAAGGGCCGAAAGGGCAACACCTGCACTTATTGTCTTTTGTCTATTGTCTATTGTCTAATATTGTTTTATTTCAATAATATTTCTAGCATCGCAAGAAGAAAGCGGAATCGCAGGTAAATTCGGGATGTGCATGGTGGATTGCAGGTAAAATAGTAAGATTAAACGAGAACTTACCAGTTTGAAGTTTGATCTTTATTTTATGAGGAGTTGCGATGAGGGATTTCGTGAAGACCCCGCCAGCAAGCATGCGCGACATTCTTCAAAGCAGCAGTGTGGAATCACAGAACCATCAACAAGGAAATGACTTGTTATAGTAAGATTGAAGAGACTCTATATACCAGTTGACCTGATGATAGAGGGTAGGGCGCGGAGGGCACGAAATCCCTCATCGCAACTCCTCATAAAATAAAGATCAAACTACAAACTGGTAAGTTCTCGTTTAATCTTACTATTTCATTTCGGAGTCACGTGAGTGACTTCGTGAAGATTTCAAAGCTCTGTGATTTCATGCCCTGGATCACGTCCATGCTCTCACACACGCCACAATACGGATGGATAGGTGTATAAACATATTTCAGACTGGATGTACTGAAAAATAATAATGTTTATTAATTATAAACAAAGAAAAAAACCCTCACTGGAGAATAGCTGTATGTTGCTGACCAGCACTCAGCACGGCCTCCGCGAACATAACAGGAGCGGTGACAGGTTTGTTATAAAACCGCTGAAAGATGGCTTCACTAACCCAGCCCGCTGTGGCAAGAATATGGTCCATGGGCACCTCCATGACCCTTGCCTCCGACGTGGAAGCAGCCCTGGTGGAATGCGATTTAAATACATTAATGTCAATACCTGCTGTGTCCAACACTATTCTCAGCCACCTGAAGATCGTCTGTACCGACATTCTGTGATGTGGTTTCTTATGGCTTATCAGCAGATATTTCTCCATTCCCCTTAGGGTCCGCGTCACTTTAATATAATGACGTATATGGGTGGCTAAACATAGCCTCACATCATCGGGATATGCCGGAAAAACCAGCTGTAGCCCTGTAAACCCAGGTCTGTGCTGCTTCAGTAACTGATCGATGTAAAATGTTACTTTTCTGGGGTATAGACCATTCTATCGACATTGATGTTTTGTAGAGTCTGTACCCGTTGTGCTGACGTTAGTGGCAATAACATCACCAATTTCAAAGTGAGTTTATCCAAAGAGAGTCCAGCCATGGGTGACCATGTCCCGAGTAGGGTTAATATTACTCTAATGTTCCAGGTAACATTGTAACGTGGTCGGGGTGGATTTGAATTAAATATACCCCTCATCAATTTGGACACTAGTTTGTGAGATCCTATCTCGATGGTAAGGTAGGATGATCGTGCACTCTTGGCACTATTAATGGCACTGTAGCTGAGGTGATCATCATGGTACAACCCCGCAAGAAATTGCAGCACATGTGGTATGGTTACGGAGTCATAGGCAATGTTCATCCGGCTGCAGTAGGGTTCCCATTTTCATATTTGGGTTAGGTATTGCCGTCTTGTGGACTCCCTGCATGATGCTCCGATGGTATCCATGGTCCTCGATGTGGGACGATATTGCAGCAGGGGTCTGTTCAAAACCTGCAAGCCAATAATTTCAGGTGACTGTGGCAGGGATGGTATTCCCCTGTAACAGGGTTCGTCACCAATTGAGGGCAATTCTCCAAGAGAGCCCATGGTTCACTGATCATCCCAAGGACCACAGGATACCATGGTTGTGTAGGCCAGTCGGGTGTGATTAGAATGCCTTTTACAGAATCTAATTTGGTTTTCCGCAATACCCGACTGAAGAGGCAACATGGAGGAAATGCATAGAAAAACCATTTCCCCCAGTCCAGCGAGAAAGCGTCCATCGCCATTGCCCCGAGATCTGGTTCCCATAATACATATGTTGGTACCTGATGGTTTAACCGTGACGCAAAAAGGTCAATATCCGGTTTACCAAATTTGGCTGTGATTTTGGTAAATATTTGGGGATTTAAACATCCATTCAATGTCATCATAGAATATACGTGACCTGGTGTCCGGCACTGTGTTGAGCTTACCTGGAAGATAGATAGCTGATATCCAAATATTCCGTTGTATACACCAGAGCCATATTATTTTAGCCAATTCATCACAAGAAATTGACCTGGTACCGCCCATATGATTTAAATATGCCACCACAGTGGTATTGTCTATTTGGAGACGGACATGAGTGTTGGGAAAGTTTGAACCATAAGCTCTTAGTCCGTAAAATGCTCCAAGCATCTCCAAATTATTTATCACTTGTGACAACAAAAGGGTAGATTCTTGTGAGTTCCATCTGCCACCACAACTGGAGTTGTTATCAGTAGCTCCCCAGCCATGGAAGCTTGCGTCAGTTTGTAAATACACCGACGGACGAGGCACAATGATGGGTTTTAATGAGTTACGGATATTGTCAATTCACCATTGTAACTCAATTTTTGCCTTCAATTGCAGCTGCATAGGTCTATCAAAATGTCCAGCATTCAATTTCAATGCTGAAATCTTGGATCTTCGCAAATTTTAATAATATAAAGGTCCAAATTGGGCAGCTGTAAAGGCAGCTACCATTTTCCCAATTACCTTGGCAGCATGTCTAATTGTTGGTGTACTGGCGCAGACCAGATTATTACATGCTTCAATCATGTCCCCAACTTTGTTAATTGGAATGGTGGTGATCATTCGATTGGAATCAACTGTGAATCCCAGATAGTCCATAACCTGTGATGCGCAGAACTTTGATTTATCTGGATGGATAATAAATCCCATTTTTTGAAATAATGAAACAGTGGCTGTGACTGCCAATTTTATTGATTCCAGAGTATCTCCTATGATTAGGATGTCATCCAAATAAGCCATAACCGTATGGTTTTGCTTTCTCAGTGTTGCTAACACTGGCTTTAGTAATTTGGTAAACAATCTGGGAGCTGTGGTAAGCCCATTGGGCAATGCTCCATATTGCCAAAGTTGATCCATCCAAATAAACTTCAAGAACTTCCTGTGATGTTTCCGAACTGATACTGAATAGCATGCATCTTTTAAATCAATGCATGCCATGAAGCAGCCCTTGGAAACCAATGATTTGGCTATTTCAAACGTGTCCATTTTAAAATGGGTATATTTTACAAAAGTATTCAAATGGGTTAGATCAATGATGACCCGACATCCACCATCTTTCTTGGTTTTTGTGAAGACGTTGGATACGAACTCAACTGGTTCGTGGATCGTTCTTTCTATTACCCCTTTTTCTTGTAATCTCAAAATGTCAGCATATCCCTCCGCTGCTTCCTTATTGGAAAGTGCAAATTTGCGATCCGTCATATGCTGAGACGGGGGAAGTTGTTCCTTTATGAACTCGATTTCGTAACCCTGAATACTTTGTAATATAACACATCTGAAGTGATGGTATCCCATGCCTCCTTAAAGAACCGTAATCTCCCTACAACATGCGAGGTTAAACATGCAACTGCATGAAATCCAGACCGCCTTACCTCCATGTGTACCGGCGGTCCCTGACATGTTTGGTGGGACGTGGAGGTGCTGGGTTTTGCGGGTGCTGCATCTTCCACACCGGTCGCTGCGGGCCTTCCCCTAAAAAAGGCTTTGGGTATTGATATTGCTGGAATTCCGGTGGTGCCGGTGTTACGACTCCCAAAGGCGGGTTCCTCAGAGTCGCGTAACAAATCAAAACCAGGGTCAAGTTTATATAAACAACAGTCTTTTATTGTAACACTAAACAAAACCCGAAACTGATTTTAAAGAACACGTTCAGGGACCAGAATTGGCTATAAAATAATATATAATGGTGCTCCGGCCAGCCCTTAATGAACCGTCGGACTGCAGACCCTAAACTGCCTATATAGCCCTAACTCTAGAACCAAAAATACCCGAAAACTCTCAGGTCATCCCTTCCGTCCCAATAGAACATTAATTTATAAAAGTATACCACAAATATACAAAGTGCAGTGCCATGCGGCCAGGCCTCATGCAGCTCAGCCCGGCACCTCTCCCTCCAGAGATCTGTCTTGAAGAGAGAGAGATTTCTATGACCTTCTGCCTCTTAAAGCTCCCGATGAGTCAACTGATGTTGCTGGGCCAATCGGGTACAGAAGCTGTTAACCACTTGATTACTGGCTCCCAGCCACGGCCTGCAGAGATACAGACAGTTAAGTACAGTATTCAACGGGGGGGGGGTAGTACCTAACACCCCCACCCAAAGATACTGAATAAGCTTCTGAAGAAATGATTCAGTCTTAAAATTTTCTTTGGCGCGACAAGGCGTCAGCCAAGATATTATCCTTGCCGCTGATGTGTCTGAACTCGAGGTTGTATTTTTGGAGCTACCAACTCCAGCTCATTAACATCCGGTTTTTATTTTGCATGCTCTGCACAAAAACCAAAGGGTTATGATCCGTGAATACAATGACTGGGACATTCGAGGAGCCCACATAAACCTCAAATGATTCAGAGACAATATCACAGCAAGGGTTTCTTTCTCAATAGTGGAGTACCACCTCTGATGGGGATTAAACTTCTTAGAGAAGTACGAAACTGGATGCCCCACCCCATCTGAATCATCCTATATAAGAACCCCACCAACCCCACGACCACTAGCATCCACTGCCAGCTTAAATGGACGCTCAAAATCAGGTGCTGCAAGCACAGGTGCGCGCACCAGAAGACCTTTAGTATGATCAAAGGCTTGTTGACACTCAGCGGACCACACAAAAGCTACCTTCGGACTCAGCAAATCAGTCAAAGGAGCAGCGACTGCAGAGAAGTTTGGACAGAACCCCCTATAGTACCCAACCATAGCCAGATACCTACGGAGTTCAGTCCTGGATGTTGGAACAGGAAATGCGACAATATGTCCCACCTTGTCCTCGAGAGCACGAACCTGACCTCGGCCCACCATTTTCCCCAGATACGTCACCGTGATCTGGCCAAACTCACACTTTCCCAGATTGATCGTTAGGTTTGCATCCGCTAGACGACAATATACCTCCTTCAGATGACCGATGTGTTCGATCCAAGACCTGGAGCACACAACTAAATCATCGAGGTATGCTTCACAGAAGGACAAACCAGACAATACCACGTTCACTAACCGTTGGAAGGTTGCTGGTGCATTGCGCATTCCAAATGCCATCACCGTGTACTGAAGAAAGTTATCAGGCGTAACGAACGCTGAGATCTCCCTCGCCCGCCCAGTCAAAGGAACTTGCCAATACCTTTTTAGCAAGTCCAACTTAGACACAAAAGATGCACTTCCCACATGATCCACGCAATGTCCATCCGTGGAAGAGGATAGCAATCCGGCTTAGTTACAGCATTCACCTTCCGAAAGTCCGTGCAAAACCTGTCCTCCCCATTAGCCTTCGTAGCCAGTAGACACGGAGAACTCCACGGACTACAACTAGGTTCAGCAATTGCATGCTGCAGCATATAGGCAACCTGACCTCTGAGGCGCTGACGCTTGTCAGGATTGACCCGATACGGATGCTGTTTAATTGGCGCAGCACCGGCCACGTCAATGTCATGCTGCAGCAAAGACGTCTGAGAATGCACATCCGAGAACAGTGACCCATTTGACCCCACCAAAGCAAGCAGATCATCCCGCTGACTTTCAGACAAATGAGACAATCTCAAGAGAAGCGACTCCAAAGCTTCGGAGTTGCACAGCTTTCCCTGCGTCAGTGCCACAGCCAACCGTGCCTCACCCACTTCACCACCCGTGGTTTTGGCACTGTCACAGCCAAAACTGGCTTAGACAAAATCGAAGGACACAGCTCCTCCCCATCAACCCGTTCATGCTCCTGCTCATGGTACTGCTTCAGCATGTTGACATGACAGAGCTGAGTCTTACGCCTCCGATCAGGGGTACCAATAACGTAATCCCTTGCACCAACCTTCTTAACCACCTGATAGGGATCACTATACCGAGCCTGCAGACTGGAACTAGGAATAGGCAACAACACCAGGACCTTGTCACCTGGAGAAAAATTCCTACTCGAAGCCTTCTTATCGAACCAACCCTTCATCCTAGACTGAGCAGTAGCAAGATTACTCATTGCCAGTTCGCATGCTCTCCGCAGTCTATACCTAAAAGTACAGACGGGGTCTAAAATACTACGTTATGAATTCTCCTGCAACCATTTCTCCTTCAGGACCCTCAACGGACCACGAACCGTATGCGCGAACACCAGGTCAGCAGGACTGAACCCTAAGGACTCCTGCACGACCTCACGCACCGCAAACATAACTAGATGAACCCCCTCATCCCAGTCTTTTTCAAACTCCAGGCAGTAAGTCCTCAACATAGACTTCAAAGTCTGGTGAAATCGCTCGAGAGCGCCCTGGCTCTCAGGATGATACGCACTGGAGTAACAATGCTCAATATCCAACAACTTCATTACCTGACCAAAAACCTTTGACATAAAGTTGGAAACTTGGTCGCTCTGCACCACCTTGGGCAAACCGAACAACGATAAAAAATTAGTGAGAGACTTCACAATGGCAGGGGCAGTTATGTTACGCAAATGGACCACCTCCGGAAAGCGGGTAGACGCACACATAATTGTCAATACAAGCTTGTTGCCTCCTCTTGTCCGAGGTAGAGGATCCACACAATTAACTAGAATCCGTTCAAATGGCTCCCCGACCACAGGGAGTGGATATAAAGGCGCAGGAACAATTGATTGTTTCGGCTTTCCTGCCACCTGGCAAATGTGACAACACCTGCAGTGCTGCTTCACGTCCTTTTTCAACCCTGGCCAAAAAAAATTCCGTAAGATACGGTCATACGTCTTATTGACCCCCATATGTCCACCCAGAGGTCCATCATGAGCCAAACTGAGTATCTCGTCCCTTTCCCGACGAGGCATCACAATCTGATCAACCACGCTCCAATCATCATGCCCAGACATATCCAAGGGAGACCACTTTCGCATCAGCAAGCGATTCCTCAGAAAATACCCCTTTGCTGTGGAATCCATATTGTGTCAGATGGCGCCTGCCTGCGGCGACTTTTGCGGAGCACCAGAACAGAAAAGATTTAACTACAACTTCTATCAACTTACCTGCATCAGGGAAACGGCAGTAATCGGTGCCGTCTCTGACATGCTGCTTGTGCAGCTGAAAGGGCTGGCAATTTTGCGATCACCCGCAGCTGCGGGAGCACCGGACTTTAAATTTTCCCACGCTGGCTGTGAAACTCCCGACCCGACTGAAGAACCCTGGTATGGCACCTGGAAACCCCAGGATGACCTCCAGATCCAACGGGCTGGATATCCCAGAAGAAATGAAGCGGGAGCTGCTGATTCTGAGGGAACCCCCGTTCGTTACGGAGCTGGAGCTGCTGATTCTGAGGGAATTCCCGTTCCAGCGCTGGTCCGCAGAAACAGCAGGTACAGGAAACACAGTACCTGGAAACAAAGGAGAAGCCTCCATTGTGTCCGGAAACGTGGCCGACGGGCAGGACTTCAGGTCAGAATGAAGCGCAGGGGACTTCGGCCCCCTCTCCCTACTATCCCACTGGCCAATGTACAGTCGCTTGAAAATAAAGTGGAGGACTTAAGGGCAAGGCTGCTTTATCAAAGGGAGCTGACGGAATGCTCTGTGTTCTGTTTCACAGAGACATGGCTCACCCCCAGCTCCCCAGACTCAGCAGTCCAGCCTGAAGGGTTCTCCATCCACCGTATGGAGCGTACACTGGCATCAGAGAAAGGGAGAGGAGGGGGTGTCTGCCTCATGGTCAACTCTGCGTGGTGCTGAGACGTAGTAGTCCTGTCCAACTCCTGCTCTCCACACTTCGAACATCTGGCGGTGAAGTGCCGTCCCTTCCACCTACCGAGGGAATTCACCTCCATCATACTGACCGCGGTCTACATCCCACCCCAGGCAGACGTCCGTCTGGCACTGGAGGAGCTGCACGCCGTGGTCAACAAACACCAGACGTCTTACCCCGAGGCATTTACCACCATTGCTGGGGACTTCAATAAGGCAAACCTAAAGAAGTCACTCCCCAACTTCCACCAACATGTCTCCTGCTGCACTAGAGGACCAAACACCCTCGACCACTGCTACACCACCATCAAGGATGCATACCGCTCTATCCCTCGCCCTCACTTCGGTAAATCCGACCATACCGCGGTGCTGCTTCTTCCTGCCTACAGGCAGCAATTGAAGTGTGCACCCCCCAGAGGTGAGGACAGTACAGAGTTGGTCGGCGGGGGCAGTAGAACAACTACAGGACTGTTTGGAGTCTGCAGACTGGGCTATGTTCAAGGACTCGGCAACAGACTTGAATGAATACGCCACAGTCGTTACAGACTTCATAAAGAAATGTGTGCAGGACTGCATCCCTATATAAACCTTCCGAGTGTTTCCCAATCAGAAACCTTGGATGAACTGTGAGATCCGCACTCTTCTGAAGGCCAGACACGGGGCATTCATGTCTGATGACACAGTGGTCTAAAAGAAGTCCAGATACGACCTTGGTAAGGCCATCAAAAAGGCCAAAAGGGAGTTCTGCTCCAAGCTGGAGGATGAGACATGTGTTCGGCAGCTGTGGCGGGGACTGAATGCAATCACCTCTTACAAGGCGAAACCAGGAGGCAGCTCAGATGTCGGCGATACATCACTCCCTGATGAGCTCAATGCATTTTACGTACGCTTTGATAGGGAGAACACCGATGTGCCTTTCCGAGCCCCTATTCGCTGTGATGGTATTTCAGTCACAGTCACAGAGGCCGACGTCGGGAAATCCTTCAGGGGGGTGAACACTCGGAAAGCGTCTGGACCTGATGGTATACCTGGTCGTGTCCTAAAAACCTGTGCGGACCAACTGGCTGGAGTTTTTACGGACATTTTCAACCTGTCACTTCTGAGGTCTGAGGTTCCCACCTGCTTCAAAAGGGGATCAATAATACCGGTGCCCAAGAAGAGCAAGGTGACGTGCCTCAATGACTATCGACCTGTGGCACTAACGCGTGTGGTGATGAAGTGCTTCGAGATGTTGATCATGGCGCAAATCAACTCCTACCTCGACAAAAACCTGGACCCACTGCAGTTCGCTTACCGCCACAACAGATCAACGGTGGACGCGATCTCGCTGGCCCTCCACTCCGCTCTGGACCACTTGGACAACAAAAACTCATATGTCAGGCTGCTATTTATTGACTACAGCTCGGCATTTAACACAATCATCCCCTCCAAGCTGGTTACCAAACTCGTGGAACTGGGTGTTTTTCACATCCCTCTGCAATTGGATCCTCGACTTCCTCACCCACAGACCACAGTCTGTTCGTATTGGTGGAAATGTGTCAGACTCGATAACAATCAGCACGGGAGCACCTCAGGGCTGCGTGCTCAGCCCCCTGCTGTACTCACTCTATACTCATGACTGCGTAGCCGGTCATAGCGCGAACTCCATCATCAAGTTCGCTGACGACACCACTGTTCTGGGACGTATCACTGATGGGGATGAGTCCGAGTATAGAAGAGAGATCGAGCGACTGTCCATATGGTGCCAGCGCAACAACCTGGCCCTCAACACCAGCAAAACCAAGGAACTGATTGTGGACTTTGGAAGGAGTAGGATGGGGACCCACAGTCCTGTTTATATCAACGGGTCGATGGTTGAAAGTGTCAAGAGCTTCAAATTCCTGGGCGTGCACATCTGTGAAGATCTTTCCGGGTCCGAGAACACAGATGCAATTATTAAGAAAGCTCATCAGCGCCTCTACTTCCTGAGAATATTACGGAGAGTTGGTCTGTCAAGGAGGACTCTCTAACTTCTACAGGTGTACAGTAGAGAGCTTGCTGAATGGTTGCATCGTGGCTTGGTTCGGCAACTTGAGCGCCCTGGAGAGGAAAAGACTCCAAAAAGTAGTAAACACTGCCCATGCTCGGCTCTGACCTTCCTTCCATCGAGGGGATTTATCACAGTCGCTGCCTCAAAAAGGCTGGCAGCATCATCAAGGACCCACACCACCCTAGCCACACACTCATCTCCCTGCTACCTTCGCGTAGAAGGTACAGGAGCCTGAAGACTGCAACAACCCGGTTTAAGAATAGCTACTTCCCCACAGCGATCAGGCTATTAAACCTGGCTCGGAACTCTAATCATTAATATCCCTCCATCTGTTATTTGCACTTTATTATTTTATTAAGTCATGGGTGTATTTATGTATAGAATTATAGTCAATGCCTTCTATGTCCTGTTGTGCTATGCAAAGAAAGATTTCCATTGTCCTGTCAGGGACACATGACAATAAACTCTTTTGACTTTGACTTTGACTTTGACATATCCCCCTCAGGCACAGCGCAGTCGAACAGATCCGATAAACCTGGATCACTCTTTTGCTCCTCAACCAGCCGGTCACGTGACAGCGACACCGGCACATTTTCAGACAAGGCCCCATTATGAGATGTAGAAACACCGTTCCCAACACAGGATCCATCATCGTGATCACCAAAAATGCTCTCACGCAGATCCACTACATCTTCAAACTTTTCCTGGCTCTTAGCCATAGCCCTCGTGACAGCACATGCTGTGAATACCTTCGCATGCTGCATAGCCAATCAATCAGGCCTCTGCACCACCGGAACAGCCGTCACCTCAGGAGTAATGAAAACTCTACCTTCTACCAAGTCATTCCCCAAAATCACAGAAACTCCCGCAACGGGAAAACACGGCCGTAACCCAACAGTTACCCGGCCTGAAACCAACTCGGACTCGAGATTCACGGTATGCAAAGGCACTACCATGTCTTCCAACCCAAATCCTACCACAGAGACATTGGACCCAACCGAGTACTCCCCAGAAAACGGCAGTACACTATCAAATATAAAGGACTTAGTAGCACCCGTAGCACGCAAGATCGATACTGGAACTCTGTGACCCCCATTTTCTAGAGAAACAAAACCTTTTGTGATGAACGCAGCATAGTTACTAAATTCATCTGACGCAGACATCCCAGGAACCACAGGTGCTTTTTGTGAACCAACCAAAACCACAGGCTTTGCAATTTTTCTTGAGCACGACGGGACACAACCTTACGATGTGCCCGCTCTCTTTACAATAGTAGCACAACTTCCTTAGTCCTGAGACCTCCGTCAACCTTATCAGCTCGGACCTCCCCCTATATCACCGTGCTGCCACTTGCAGGCACAGAGACAGCTTTGACACTGCCACCGGCGACACCACCACGATTAACCGGCCGTGCACCAAAACTATAGGATCGCCCAACAAACTCAGTTTTATGAGTCAATACATACTCATCTGCTAACACCGCAGCCTTAGACACCTCTGTCACCATCTGCTCATTAAGGTAAGTAGCAAACCTCTCGGGGAGACAGTTCTTAAAGTCTTCCATAATCATCAAGGCCCACATCAGCTTAAAATCGTTCACTCCTTGAGAAGCGCACCACCTGTCAAAAAGTGTCTCCTTCTCCCAAGCAAACTCCACATAAGTCTGACTATCAAACTTCATAAAGCGCCGGAACTTCTGCCGGTACGCCTCTGGAACTAATTCATAAGCCCTTAATACCGTAGACTTCACACACTCATAGTCCAGACTGTTTTCAAGAGATAAAGACGAGTACACCTCCCGTGCTTTACCCACAAGGACACACTGCAAGAGCAAGGACCACATCTCCCTAGGCCACTTCAAGGACGAAGCTACCCGTTCAAACACTGCAAAATATGTGTCCACATCCTTCTCATTAAACGGGGGAACCTGTCGGATGTTCTTGCTCATATCAAACTCCATTTCCCCAGAAGGAACTCGGGAGGCATACAATTCCTTTTCCCGTATCTCGAGGTGTTTAATCTCAAGGTCTTTCTCTCTTAAGGCCCTCTCCTCCTTTTTCATTGCACGCTCAAACTCCTTCTCTCTTAAGGCTAACTCCGTCAATCGAATGAGGTCCTTCATTTTCTGACCAGGCTGTTTAGAAGCTGGAGGACTTTCTTCCTCAGCAGGCAATACCCCACTCTTTTTCAACTCAGACCATAACTCCGACTTTATAGCCTGTTTCCTCGAATGCTTATCAACAGACACCTGATAGCTGTCTGCCAGCAATAACAACTGTTCCTTCGTACATTTGTCAAACAACTCATGGCTGGGAGCCTCGATAAAGTCATCCACATTAAACCATATCAAATGTCAGGACCAAAAAAAACAGCCAAACCCTGGGCACAAATGGAAGAGAAAAAAAAATCCCCTCACAACACAGACTTCGTCAGACACCAGAAGCCTACCAAAAAAAAAACCCAAACTGTCTAGGGTCCTCAAAGCTTAGGACGAGCCCCCATTTTGTTACGACTCCCAAAGGCTGGTTCCTCAGAGTCGCGTAACAAATCAAAACCAGGGTCAAGTTTATATAAAAAAACAGTATTTTATTGTAACACTAAACAAAACCCGAACCTGATTTTAAAGAACACGGTCAGGTATCAGAATTGGCTATAAAATAATATATAATGTTGCTCCAGCAAGCCCCTAACGGACCGTCGGACTGCAGACTCTAAACTGCCTATGTAGCCCTAACTCTACAACCAAAAATACCCGAAAACTCTCAGGTCATCCCTTCCGTCCCAATAGAACATTAATTTACAAAAGTATATCACAAATATACAAAGTGCAGTGCCATGCGGCCAGGCCTCATGCAGCTCAGCCCGGCACCTCTTCCTCCAGAGATTTATCTTGAAGAGAGAGAGAGAATTCTGGGAGCTTCTGCCTCTTAAAGCTCCCGGTGAGTCATCTGATGTTGCTGCGCCAATCGAGTACAGAAGCTGTTAACCCATTGATTCCTGGCTCCCAGCCACGGCCTGCAGAGATACAGACAGTTAAGTACAGTATTCAACAGGAGGGGGAAGTACCTAACACCGGCGTGTAGGTCCTTGCTGATTTTTCGGGTGGTCCCCGCGGTTTGGAGTATGGTAACGTCCGCCTGCCTACTCGAAGGGTGTGACCTTATTAGTCCCACTGTTTTTGCATGGTCATCTAAGTCTCTGACCTGCTGCGGTAGGTCCTCTCCGATCAATTGCCTTGGTGGTGGCATCGGGGATGCCCTACATAACTCTGCGAATTTTGCGTTTAATGTGGGCTTGATGGTGGCTTTGCGAAACGCATTTATTGCGTACTGGGTGTTACATACTAACGCAAGGGCATCTTCTTGCTCAGTACTTAAGTCCATGCCATTCACTGATCTCGCAAACGCAGTGATCCCCGATGTGAGCAACTTCAGAATCCTTTGTAATTTGATTTCTTGTACTCTAATGCCTGTGCTAATATTCCCCCAAATAGGCGTGTTCACTATAGGCACATTTAGCGAGTTGCAATTGTTCGGCGCCTCGTCCCGGCTCATGGCTTCAGCAAGGACCTGGTCCTGTAACTGATGATTAGTCAGGAAATCAATGGTGGAAGCCAGTTTGGGTTTGAAGGGTTGACCCGAAGACTTGGGTAGTGCAAACTTGGATGCCACATCCAACGGTTCCTCGTGAGGAATTTCAGGTGCCACAGGTTCGCGAACCAGAATATCCTCCTGGCTGCCTTGAGCTTCCCATTGATGATGGGGATATATTTAACAACCCCCGGGAACTGGGAACGTCCTGATGTAGATTTTGTTGCAGGATGCGTTCCATCATCCGTTCAATGCGTTCCATTCGACCTTCCCCATATGCGGATGAAAGGTCGGAGCCCTCAGGCCCCAAGGAACTCCTGAGGCTCCAATCACTGGCCCGTACCTCGTCGAGGTAAGAATCCCGGCGCCGTGATATGAGGTCGCTACCTGCCGCTGCTGCGGGGCTGTGCGACTCCCGCGCGGACCTGCTACTCGTTCGCCGTCTTTCGGACGAGAATGGTCCGCTAGCCTCAAAGGCCATATGCGGTGTGCAGTCGGCACCTGCCGCCGCTGCGTGGTGACCCGACGTCCGCGCGGGCTTGACGCCTGTCCTTCTCCCGGACAAAGGCGACGTACGGTCACGTCCTGCCGCTAATGGGGGGTGCGGTGACCGTGATGAGACTCCACCTGCGCGACTTCTTCTGGCCTTGTTGGGTGGTGAGTCAATACTGGCCCTGACTGATATGCCAGTAGACCCAGGTCTCGAGGATTCACCTGTCTGCGGTTTTGCGGTTTTTGGTGAATAACCAGCCCTGGCAGGGCTTGACTGTTGAGCAGCTCTTCCCCTGGCTCTTCCTCGAGTTACCAGAGTAGCTGGGGAGAAGGACCGTGCGGTAGCACGGGTAACCCGTTTGCTAATCTCAGCCAAGGTCTCCCTTCCAATGGGAGATAATGAAATAGACTCAGGGTCTTGAATTGCCTGCTCAGGCGCTGTCCCACTTTGCTGTTCTGTACACAGCTGTGTCGGTGGGTCGGGTCCTGTAATCACAGGGCTGCCCGACTTTCGCGCCATTTTTCCGGCTCGACTAGCGGGTGTTGCTGATGTAGAAAGCAGCTCCGGGAAACGTGGCCGTCGACTCCTCTCAGAAGTCCTGCGACCCGTATTCCTCCTATCCATGTTCCCTGTGAACAGAAAAAGTTCTATAACAGGGACAACCAGCTCAAGGTTGCCTGATACTTACCTGAGCGGTTGTTATGAAGGGCTGGTGGTGAGACGCGCTCCACCTCCATCCGTCGACTGCAAATGCGAGCGACGATATGTCGCGCATGCGTGCTGGCGGGGCCTTCACGAAGTCACTCACGTGACTCCAAAATGAAATAGTGGGGTAAATTGGACTAGCGTCCTTCAACCAGTTTACTGATCGGCAAAGATTACTTAAAGTTACTTTTTGTCCAGGTTTTCTTTTTCTGGTCTCGGATGCTGAAGGGACTCGAATTCTCGTTATTTGAATGGTTTTGTTCTCATACGTCCGGGAATTAAGTTGGAAGATGTCTCCGTATAAATTTCAGATCCTGCAATCATGAACAAAATACAACGCGCTGGAGAAATTCGGAAGGCCTGGGGGCATTGGATAATGGATAAACTGTACATCTACACGCACCAATCCTCTCATAATTATTCACATTCCTCACATCGATTTCTCCAATTTCAAATAATAATGCTGGACACCACTTTCTCTTTCCTCTGGTCGCGCAGCGCTGTGCGCAGACGGCCCCTACCCCCCCCCCCCCCCCCCCACCCCCCCCCCCCCCCCCCCCAGGACAGAAAGATCAGTGTGGGGATGGGAAGGGGCATTAAAATTGGATTATGAAACGAGAGGCCTCGCAGGACTTGCCGAACGGAGAGCTCCTAATGTGCACTTGGTCTAGCCGATGTAACGTCACAGCGACAGCAACGAATACAATGGACGAAGTTGGAAGGGCGTTTGAAGACCTTTGACGCATATACTGCATCACTGTATCCAGCTAACATTTACCAGGCTTGGAAGCATTCCTATCTGAATTTTCAATCTTCTCCCCCCTTATACAATATGCCGGAAGACGCGTCCCGACCCAAAAGGTCTTCAGTCCAGACTACCCTCGATCTGCCTGACCGGCTGATTAGCGGCAACACATTGTGTGTGGTTCTTTGCGTGTATGGGATAGAACGCAATCGGTTGAGTGGGCGGTTTTGTAAAGGAATGACCAATAGCTAACGCTTTCGTGCCGAACACATAGCGAGGAGAACAACTTGCATTTTACAAGCCGCATGACACAATGTTTTTAACAAGATCAATATTGGGAAAGGTTTTTCTTTAGTCGGCTTTTCAATTAATTTTCAGAGTCGGTGTGTGATGGCGTCTCCCCCCCCCCCCCCACCCCCCCCCCCCCCCCCTGTAATATGCGTAGCGCTGCCTAATTCACAAACCACGGGAATAATTTCCCGACGTAGAACATTCATCCAACAGATTTCTTACATTTTGCAGATAGAGAAATGGCTGAGAAATACAAAGGTATGCTTTTTGACAATTTAGCGGAAAAACTGCAAATAGATGCAGGAATAATATTTGTTCAAATTCTCTCGAGTTGTGCATGAACAGGTACTTTGTCTTTTTATTCATGAAAGTATATCTATGTGATAATCAGTATCACTATTTGCGGTGTACTCCTGAATGTCACATTTAAGCAATCTTGCAAATTATTAATTGATCACCGGCTTTAAGAAAAAACTACAACAACTGAGACCCTTTGGGCCCCGTTCCCCCAACCCAATATTCCACCACTCACCTGTTCCCCCAACGTAACCTGTTCCCTCAACGCAATATTCCACCTCTCACCCATAGCCACGAACTGCGCAGGGGCGGCTCATTTCCCCACACCCCCCAACACTCCATTCGTCTTCTTCACGCTCCATCCCAACCCCCCCCCCCCCCTCCACGCACACACACACACACACACACACACACAGACACACACACACACACACACTAACGCATACATTTAGACATACTAAAACACGAAAATGTGGAAAGGACGAACTCGCTGCTGGCGAGGCTGCTCACCCAATGTGGCAGTTTTTCTCAATCAGTATTTGCTTGTTACAATCAAATTTTCCAGTTTCATGGCGCCGAGGATGGCTGCCACGATGTACTGCTCCTTGCTATTTTGTCTCTGAGTGTTCCTTTGTGTCTCCTGTGATAATCCCACAAATTTCACTTTCATGAGAGAGGTACTCGTCAACCTCAGACACTGGGTACCTCCAAACATTCTTCCGCATTTCTCTCGCTCTCTGGACTATTTAGACATGCTCGTCGCGTGGGCTGTGTTCAAGGTCTTGAGAGAGAGGAGGACCTGGGGAAACACTCTGGAGCACTCAGCCGACTCCTGCTTTGGAGGACTACCCATACCGCTCCCGGGTACATTTCTTGCAAATCGACGATCACTCAACAACAAAGTGGACGAACAAAAACTGCTGTGCCAAACATACAAGCACTTCTATGGCCCCGCTGCCCAGTGCTTCACCGATACCTGGCTCTGTGAGTCGACCCCCCCCCCCCCCCCCCCGCCCCTAAGGCTGTGTACGTGAGGCGCAAATGCAACTCGATGACCAGGTAATGAGCGTAGATAATTCCTGGAATCCATGGTCATTGTTTTGAGCGATCTTAACAAGGGTTAGCTCCGCCGATAGCTTCCATAATACAGACATCACATTAGCTGCCCCACCAGAGTGGAGACAACAGTCGATCACTGCTATACTATAATCAGTAATGCGTAACACCCTGTTCGCCGTGCGGCTATGGGACTGTCTGATAATGCTTTAGTTCACCGTTTTCCAACCTGAAGGCATAAAGTAAAATCTGCTGAGGTTGTGCTCCGGGGTGGAAGATTGCAATCTTCACGTGGTCCGCCCTGTTTCGACTAATGCAATCAACACGACGTGCACAAATAGAACAAGTTGTCCAACAACTTTAGGCTGTGCATGCCACATGACAGAAGAAGACGGCTGTGCTAAGAACAATGAAATCGTGCACAAGCGACGACTATGAAATCCATAGTCCTGCTTTGACTGCACTGATTGGATGCAACCACAAGCCTCGATGAATATACAGGCACTGTAACATCAAATGTCAGCTTTTGTGAGGCCAGTTGAATTCCCAGTAGGACCCGGACCACGTTCACATTAATAACCCCGGGTTTACAGAATAACTCTGACAGCTCCGCCAGTATATAAATGTGACCTGCACGAGCGGGGATGCTGACGTCTACGGGTAGTTCAAGCTGAGAAGAGGAGCTGTGAGGCTGGGAAAGCTCACCTCGGACCCGCAGACCCTCAGCATAGGAGCACCACATGGCTGCGAGATTCTCCTTTACTCGTTTTGCAGAAGCGACTGCACATCCACAGACTCCTCTGTCAAGCTTCTCAAGTTTACGGACGACAAAACCATGATCCAGGAGGGGGAGAAATCTGCCTCTAGACAGGAAGTGACACAGCTGGCCTCATGGTTCTAACGCAACAATCTGGAATTTAATACTCTAAAGACGGTGGAATTGATTGTAAACTTGAGGAGAGCTCCCCCTCCCCCCATTCAACATCAACAACACATTAACGTCTGTAGTAATTTAAGTTCCTTGGCACCATCATCTCCAGGGACCTAAAACGCGAGGCCACCATCGAATCCACAATAAAAACAACGCCCAACAGAGGATGTACTTCCTGCGGCAGCCGAGGAAACACAATTTCCCGCAGGCAATGATGGTTCAGTTTTAAACTGCCGTAATACAGTCTGGCCTCAACTTCTCCATCATGATCTGGTTTGGCTCGGCCACCAAACATGAGATCCGGAGGCTGCAGCGCATCATTCGATCAGCCGAGAAGGTTGTTGGTTGCAACCTTCCTCCATCGACCAACTGTACACCGCAAGGGCCAGGAAGAGTGCGGGTAAGATTATCTCTGACCCCTCTCACCCTGGCCACAATCTCTTTGAAGCACTTCCCCCTGATAGGCGACTCTGGCCTGTCAAAGCCGCCACAGCCAGACACAAAAACAGTTTGTTTCTATGAGCAGTAAGTCTACTCAACAGCCAAAAGTCTGTCGCCTCCTTGGGCTCTGGTATTATTTTTAATTCTTCACATGTTTAAGTTATAATGTTTTATGTTTAATTATCTACTGTATATCGTTTTGATACTGGCGAGCAAAGCACCAAGGCAAATTCATTGTGTGTATACATACTAGGCTAGTACAATTTATTCAATTCATTCATTTAATTGTATTCAAACTTGAGATATGTTTTCCGATCCTCATTTCAGAATGCAAAATACTGAGCCTTGCTTGCAGTAAGTGATATTTGCATAGTGTGTGCAATTCATGTGGAATGCGTACATCTGATATCTTTGGAACCCAATGGCGTCTTATCAATTTATTATGACATATTACTCGCTTAAAGTCAAGTTAGTAGGATTGTGCACAGTCATCAGTTGGAGAAACCATGTTGATAAAGTTGTACGTTTGCTATTTAGTTTTATGTACAGCCGCGGAAACAGGCTCTTCGGTCCACCGAGTCCGCGCCGATCAGCGATCCCCGCACACTTACACTATCTTACACACACTAAGTACAATTTACAATGTTACCTAAGCCAATTGAGCAACAAAACCTGTGCGTCTTTGGAGTGTGGGAGGAAACCAAACGCCCCGGAGAAAACTCACAAAGGTCACGGGAAGAACGTACAAACTCCGTACAGAAAGCACCCTTAATCGGGGTCAAAGTGGGTCTACACTGGGAAGCAACTCTACAGCTGCGCCACCGTCCCGCCCTTGTTATTTTGCTTAAACGCAAAATTTACACTTCTTCTGTTTTCTAACTATAGGTTAAAATCACAGATATCCTGAACCTAAGATAGTCAACTGACCTACGGCGACATTACCAAAGGTGAGGGCGGCACAGTAACGCAGCGGCAGAGTTGCTGTCTTAAAGCACCAAAGATCCAGTTTCGACCCCGACTAAGTTTGCTGTCTGTGCGCAGTTTATATGTTTTCCCTTTGACCGCATGAGTTTATTCCGGCTTCTCCAGTTTCCCACAAATACGCGCAGATTGATAGGTGTATTGGCCGCTGTAAAATGCTTCTAGTGTTAAGGTTCAAAAATGGGAAATAGTGCAAGGGTGATCGTTGTTTGGCGTTGACTCGGAAGGGCCAGTTTCCACGCTGTATCTACAAACTACACAAAGCTAAACTAAACTAAATTAAACTAAACTAAGCCAAACTAATTGAATCATTTTTGAAAATTACAATCTCAAGTGAACAAATTCCTATCTAAAAAGACACATGTTTGTGGAAGTAAGAGCTTCCAAAAATGGTTGTTAATTATTTTTATTTCCAAATTAAGCTATATTAAACATGGAGCCAGAATATTCATTAGCCGAGGGTACCTTTCCATGTGCTCAATCCAACGAAGGAGTGGGATGGCTGAACACTGAACGAATAGAAAGGCAACTATATTAATGGTTTGTTACTTTATTTATTTTAGAAAATCTACAGATATTATTCAACTACGAGTTGGTTAAGTTGTTCGAAAGTAAAGGGCTTGTCCCATCAGCATGCGACTCCATGTCTCTCTCTCTCTCTCTCTGTCCCTCTCTGTCCTTGCGAACATACCGCGGATTTCGCTCCAACTTTGCGCCACGTCGTGCTACTCACCCGACCTCCGCGCGGCCGCCGCTGCCGGTTTGGTCGCGCTTGCCGCACGCAGGGGAATGCTGGTGGGACCCGGCCCTGTACGGGGATAACCCGACCTCCGCGCGGCCCACGCTTCCAGTTTGGTCGCGCTCACCGCATGGAGTCGCATGCTGGTTAATTGTACCTTTCAGTGTTTTCCAAGTTCTTAATATTTAAAACTAATTTAAAAACAGTTTAAGTATCTCTGACAATGGCCAACATTTAAAACCATTAGGAAGATATTTAACGGTGCGAACTTTGGAAAGGACATCAAGGCGTCCCTGGGGACTGGTCAACACTTCTTTGTAGAGTCTACCACTGTCCAGGGCGTTCAATCCTGATGCGTACTCGATATGTGTGACTGGACCAAAAGTGGGAGGCGACAGCAGTTGGCTGACAGCATTGAATGCGATATGCATTGATTGGTATTAATCTAAAGACATGCAAGAAGCTGATCTCCAGAGGCCTCCCTGCCTTTCCATTCCAGTGCAGGATTTTCTGATGTGCAAGCAGAGCAATAAAAATCAAGCGTATACAAGTTACATAATATATTTTCACCCGCGAAATTGATATAAAGGTCATAAATTTCATAAAGAATCGGAGTACAATTGGGCCATTCGGCCCATCAAGTCTATTCCGCCATTCAATCATGGTTGATCTATCTCTCCCTCGTAACTTCATTCTCTTGCCTTCTCCCGAGAACCTCTAACATCTTTATTATCAAGATAGAACTATTATGTAAACAGGCGCTTCGACACACTTTGTCCATGTTGACCAAATAGGGCTTGTCCCCTTTGACTACATTTGGCCCATGGCCATCTAAACCCTTCATCCAATATCTGTCCAAAAGTATTTTAAATGTCACAATTATATCCACCTCTAGAAAATAACGTGGCAACACCTTCCAGATAAGGAATACCCTAAAATTTGAGTTTTGTTTAGTTTACATTAGAGATACAGCGCGGAAGTAAGCCCTTCGGCCCACCCAGCCCACACCAACCAGCAATCCCCGTACACTGACACTATCCAACACACAAGGGAATATTTACAATTTTACCTAAGTCAATTAACCCATAAACCTGTACGGCTTTGGAGTGTGGGAGGGAATATATAAATATTTACATTTATATTCCAGTGAGACAACTTCTCATGAAAGACACTGGTAAGGAAATTACTATCTACTGTCTCTGAATTTAAATTAAATACCTATTGACGTGCCAGAATTTGTCTCCTACCGGCGTCATTGTTGCAGCAGCATGCCTGCTGAGAAGTAATCTTCTGGTCAATCATCAACAATTTTGGTATTGGTGGGTGAGGGAATGTCTATTTTCAGGCTGTGCATTTCAAACTGGAAGTATTGTAGAACGGTCAATTTACAGTTCTGGTGAAAACAATTCGAAATGTATGCATACGCGGTTCGATCATGCTCAATAGTCAGAGTCTACACTGAACACAGTTCGATAGATTTATTTTTCGTTCAAGTCCGTATTCACACGTAATGATGTGTTTTGAATGCAATGGCGAGGACAAAGGAATTCGTTTCAAGGCTACTTTGTGACAGAAAAAGATTTCCTTAAAATATTTTAGCATGGTTCTTTTATTATAATTGTCCATCATGAATGGATTATAGATTATTTTTTGAAGGATTTGACCGGGGATGTCAGAGGCTGATCGATATTCGTGTATATTGATACGATTCAGCAAAGTATCTCTCTACTTTTAACAGATTGATATTGCTTTGCTCAATGCAGGGACCTCCCGTAGAGTGAATTGACATCCAAACATATCCGATCTTTGTTCATTGCCTTGTGTGTACGATTTTGACGTATTTGGAGTGTGCGAGGAAATGAATAAATATGTACATATTTCTAATCAAAGCGACACGTGGACCAAACTAAATAAGAGCGGCATACATATTTCCGAGAAGACAGCAGAGAATCATTAGTTATACATTTCATGCCTTAGATGAGATCCCAGACTGCAGTATTTGAGTATAAATATGTACCAGAATGTACCAGAATAAAACATCTAAAATTATTGCATTAGAAGATTTGGCGTTCAGTAATTGACGAAAATATTGAACGGTCTTCATTCGTGTACATATCTGTGATTATCGGCGGAAACGTCTCGCTGTTATGATCAACTCTTCAAGCCCACGTGTTTGCCAGAACGCAGAGAAAATCCTATAACTAAGCTGAAGTTATACTTCATAAAATCAATCACATGTTCTAATTTGTATTAATTGTACACTACTCAACCCCTACTTAACAAACACGAATATGAATATAAACTCAGAAACATAGAAAATAGGTGCAGGAGTAGGACAGCACCGCTATTCAATACGATCATCCAAAATCAGTCCCCCATTCACGCTTTCGCCCGAAATCCCTTGATTCAGTTAGCCCAAGAGTTATATCCAACTCTCTATCTTTAATATATCAGTTAATTGGTCTCCACTGCCTTCTGTGGCCGAAAGTTCCGCAGATTCACAACTCGACGGGTGAGAACGTTTATCCTCATCTCAGTCCTAAATGGCGCAGCCCTTATTGTTAAACCTCTTACACAATATCGAAATAAAAACAATATTTCCACAACATCGCAAAAAATTGTATTAATGATATTGTTCTCAGTTAAATGTCCGAATAACATTAGGCATACTTGTGTCCAAAAATTCATAATTCTGTACTGATGTGCATTTCCAGAAATTAGTATTCTGAAGGAAAAGCTGCGCATTGATGGTGAGAAATGCACACGTAGCTATATTTCTACACTCGATTATGTCGTTGGTAATTACATAAATAATGAAGCAGTGCGTGTAAATATTCAACAATGCGCTGCAAAGATTATATGAGAAATGTGGCATCAGCAGTGTAGAGTGTGGCTTTCGAAAGCAGATCCCTCCACGTTTCCAAAGCCCCAGGCAATTTATATATGTCAAGAAAACAACGGAGTTCTCATGGTTTCCGCAATAAAGATATGACGTATAACATCGCACACCCTGTGTCTAGTATCTGTGGATGTGGATGCGATTTTTTTTTTCAATGCCTATTTGAAAATTCTATTTTACTTCCTAACTTTGGATCAAATATTTAATCCAAGAAATTAGCTGGAAAGTAAGTTGGACATTTTACTTATTCGACATTTAATTATGCATTCTTCCCTCATAATTGTTCGTATCTTTCAAACGCTCGTATCGCACGGCTTTCTATGAAATGTTAAGCGAAGGGCCATTCTCAACGGCTCTGAAATATTGTATTCACCTCCGCCCCTGGCAGAGCTATCTACGCATTCACCGCACTCTGTGCACAAAGCTTGCGCCGCATCTTCTTTAAATTTTCCAACTTTCACCTTAAAACTATGACATCTAGTATTTGACATTTTCACCGCAGGAAAAGTCACCCATACTTTTATGAACTATCAGCTCACCTCGCAGTCTGCGGTGCTCAACATGAAATAATGCGGAGCAGTAGAGCACGCATATTCAAGTCAAGTCAAATTTATTTGCCACATATACATACAAGATATGCAGTGGAATGAAAGTGGCAATGCCTGCGGATTGTGCAAAAAAAAAATACAGAGCAGAGCAGAGTCGGTATTTGCATATTTGGAAAAAGACAGCAATTTTTTAAAACACACAACACAACAGTAAATTAGTACAGTAAATCAGTACCCGGTGAGATAAGAGTTTACAGACCTGGTGGCCTGTGGGAAGAAACTCCGTCTCATCCTTTCTGTTTTCACAGCATGACAGCGGAGGCTTTTGCCTGACCGCAGCAGCTGGAACAGTCCGTTGCTGGTGGGGTATGGGTCCCCCATAATGTTGCTGGATGTGGATCTGCACCTTCTAATGTATAGGTCCTACAGGGGGGGCGAACGTATTTCCCATAGTGCGTTTGGCCGAAAGCACTACTCTCTGCAGAGCCTTATTGTCCTGGGCAGAGCTGTTACCAAACCAGATTGCGATGTTGCCGGGCATGATGCTTTCTACAGCCCCAGCCTAGAATAAATTAAGGATCCTCAGAGAGACTCAGAATTTCCTCAGCTTCCTGAGGTGGTAAAAGCGCTGCCTTGTCTTACTAACCAGTGCGGCAGCGTGTGACATCCATGTCAGATCCTCTGTGACGTGGACTCCCACATATTTAAAGCAGCTCAGCCTATCCACAGTGGCCCCATTTATCTCCATTGCCGTATACGTCCTCGCATGTTGTGCCCTTCTAAAGTCCACAGTCAGATCCTTACTTTTTATGACATTCAAGAGGAGGTTGTTTTCCTGACATCAGAGTGCCAGATCAGCCACCTCCTCCCCGTAGGCCTTCTCATTCTTATCGGAGATCAGGCCTATCACCAGAATGTCATTAGAAAACTTGCTTGTGGAGTTGGAGCTGATCCCGGCCAGACAGTCATGTGTGTACCGTTAGTACAGTAGGTGGCTGAGGGGGATCCTGTGTACAGGGTGAGGGTGGTCGATATATGTCTTCCCATCTTGACTACCTGGGGCCTGGCGGTGAGAAAGTCCAGGACCCAGGCGCATAGGGCAGTGTTAAGCCCCAGTTCCAGCAGCTTCTCAGCAAGTGTGGTGGGGTCTATCGTATTGAAGGCTGCAGTCAATGAACAGCATCCTCATATAGCCCCCCGTCTGGCTGTCAAGGTGCGAGAGAGCGGTGCGCAGAACCTGGGAGGCCGCATCGTCTGTGGATCTGTTCAGACGATATGCGAACTGTAACGTGTTCATGCTGCGAGAGAGGAAGGCGCAGATGTAGTTCTTGATTAGCCTCTCAAAGCATGTCATGACTACCGAGGTGAGAGCCACCGGTCAGTAATCATTCAAACAAGCTGGAGAGGCATTCTTTGGTGCAGGTACAATGATGGATCTTTTTACGCAGGCAGGGACCGCGGACTTGACCAGGGAGAGGATAAATATTATGGTGAGCTCTGGAGCTAGCTGAGTAGCACAAGACTAAAGTACTCGCCCAGGTATACCATCTTGGCCTACAGCTTTCCTCGTGTTCACGCGCGTCAGAACCGTCCTCAGGTCGTACTCGGACAACGAGAATGTGTGCACATCCCCCGCGGAAGACCCCCCTTCAGCCTTGCTAGCCAGCACGCTGGCGCTGTTGTTGTTAACCGGCGAGCTCGTGGTGATGTTGCATTGCCTCGAATCATGCGTAGAAACAGTTCAGGTCTTCAGCTAAGGAGGTGCCGGTAGTTTCATTGGAGGGGTGGGTGCTCCGGTAGTTAGTTATAGGCCGTAGCCCCAGCCAAAGGCGTCGGGTGTCCTGCTGCTCCATCGGGGAATCCATCCTGTCCCTGTACCTTCTATTTGCGCCCTTCATCGCCCTTCGCAGTGGGTAAGAGTCTTGTAGTCGTCCATATTTCTGGATGCCAGGCCAGAGTTGTAAGCTGCGACGACCCTTCCCATCCATATATAAATATATCTAGATGTGATGACGATTATTTACTGTTTACTCTTCCGTTTTTGGCAATGCGATTGCAAGCACTAATACGTGTCACCGTTGCAGAATGGTTCACGAATGTCAATGGAAAATAGATACAACCATATTGCTAAGAATCATGGGAATCGTCGTCTGTTTTAAAACGTATTCCTCGTTGCTCCACTTTCTCATCCTAACCGATTCGTTGTCATAACCGTATTGTGACAGGTATGGGTGCGAACCACACATTACAGCTAGGCGATGCAGACAGGTTTCGCTTCGTTCACAGTCTGGGAGCGTGTTTCCACTCCAAAAACCATGTCCAGATGTAATGCAAAAGTGTACATGGATTCATGGCGTGACAAAACAAAGTGCCAAAGAACTGAATTCAATCATTGGAGTAATATACTGTTAGTGAGCCTCGCGGGAATTGATTATCAATGTCTTTAATAGCAATGTGTAATTCTCGGGCGATTCAAACAAGAGAATAATACAATCGTGTTCTCCAAAAACCTCGTGAAGGAACGTGCATATAAATTGAGGTTGAGGTCCTTTTCCCTTTAAGAACAAAAGGTTTTCACTGACGGAAAGCTTTTCGCGATATTAGAATACGCTAAAATCGTTTAACCACATAAACAGAATGCAACAATGACCATAAATAGAAACAATGTGACCGGCAGAGCGAATCAGTGTTCTTTAATTTAGGAAGCATTATTATACATTGTTAAGGTTTATACATTTGAGGTGTTTTCATTGATATTGCGTTTGAATATAGGCTCAATCATTCATGTTATATTTCGGACGCAGAAGGAAGAGCAAGACTTACACACTGCTTGCCTGGATCACGAGAGAGAGATATAGTACACAGCATTCCCTGCTTATATTGATCACTAACTCGTTAACAGATACATGAATGAATGCATTACAGTTCAGAACTTTCCAAATATTTGGTGCTGAAAATCATGAATACAATCACGTAACTATTAAAACTATCTTCGTTAGTTTGTTTCTCTTTCACATCTCCTCAAAAACCCGACGCGGTAACGGAGACATTGTTATATATTCCGTTAGAGATTCACCCCGTGATTTCAAAATCACCTTCATCTGAAATCTTGGTTAATTATTTCCAGAGATGTTTGCTTTTTTTTAATTAAAGAAAGTTTTTTTAAAACGAACCGAGCTGATGACGTCACAATGCCTTTGCTAGTGGCCTGCCTGGCTCGTGGTCCCCCCCCCCCCCCCCCCTTCCCCCTGCTGTCAACGTGGGCGCTCCGTTTTCCACGAGTTACGTCATCAACCACCCCCTCCCCTTCTTCAAAAGGCGCAGAAAGAACGAGCAAATTCTGCAGATCACGAGGTCACAGGGGGTCACCGATGGTAACCGGCGTCACGATGAACAAATTTATGTTCGCGGTCTGTGCGCAGACTTGTCAATGCGCCACCAGAAATGTGAGTTACGCGGCCCAGCCGTACTGCTCCCGCCCACCAACCCGCTCCCTCCAGATCCCCCGCCCTCCCTCTCCCTCAAGCTCCCCTCTGCCCCCACCCCCACACGCTCCCGCCCGCTCACCCCGCCACCCCCCGCACCCCTCCGCCCACCCTCTCACCTCCCGCCCGCTCTCCTTGCCCCTCCCCAGCTGCTCCCCCTCCCCACCGTCCCCGCTCCCTTCCGCCCCCCCCCCCCCGCTCCCCAAGCCCCGCTGTCTGCACCTTCCCGCTACCCCCGCCGCCCGCTCCCTCGCGCCCCCCCCCCCCCTCGCTGCTAACCACTCCTACCATGCTCCACCTCCCCGCTCCTCCCTGGCCACCCAGCTAACCACCCCGCCGCTGCCTTCTGCTCCCCCACCCTCCCCCCGCTCCATCCCGCTCTCCTCCCCTCCCCCCACCTCTATCCGCCTCCAATCCACTCCCCCTCCATCTCTCCCCCTCCTCTTTACCCCTCCTCCTCCCGCCCTCTACCACCTTCCTTCACTCCCACCCCTCTCCTCCCTCCCCCTCCACCTCTCACCCCTCCTCTGCTCTCCCTGCCCCCTCCTCCCCCTCTCTCACCCCCTCCTCTCTCCCCCTCTCCTCTATCCCTCTCCCACCCTCGCTCCCCCTCCCCCCGCCCCCTCCCTTACCCTCTACCCCCCTCTCCCCCTTTGCACCCCGTACGCATAATCCCCCTCCCGCTTCACCCAACCCCTCTCCCCCTTCCTCTCTCCACTCCACCCCTCCCTTTCCCTCGTCTTCCCCAATCCCCCGTCCTCTCTACCTACGTCCTCTCTCCCCCCTCATTTCTCCCAACTGCTCTCTCCTCCACCTCATCTCTCCCCACCTCCTCTCTCCCCTCCACCTCTCTCACAACTCGTCTCTCCCCTCTACGCTCCCTCCCGCTCTACCATACCAACCCCACCCTCTCTCCCCTTCCTCTCCCTCCCCCTCACCCCCTCCCCCCGCTCCTCTCCTCTCTCTCCCCCTGCTCCCTCTCCACCTGCTGTCTACCACTCCGCTCTCTCCCTCTCCACGTTCTCTCCTCCAACCCCATCCCCATCCCCCTCCAGTCGGCCATCCCCTCACCCCTCTCCCCATTACCCCTCCCCTCCACCTCCCTCTCCATCTCCCCGTCCCACTCCCCCACCCTTCCCCTCCCCCTCTCCTCTCCTCTCCCCCTCACCTTCCCCGTTCCACCTCCATTACCCCCTCTCCCCACACTCTCCACCTTTCCCCTTCCGCTGCCCCCCTTCCCCCACCCCCTCCCTCCCTCTCCTCTCCCCTCTGCTCCATCCCCACTCCCTTACCCCTCCCTCCCCTCCCCCCCCTCCCCCTGTTTGTGTGGGGGTGGTTAGTGTATGTGCGACGCTGCAGCCTTCACCCTCCGCAACCTGCGTTGAGGGGACGGGCCCCAACGAGACCCCTTGCTCTAATTTCTATTAAATCTCGGCCGTTTGACCATATTTAACCGACAATGGAACAAGAAAAACGGGGCCTGCTACGCGGAGAGGCACATTAAGAAGGCTGTGGAGTCATATTAGAGTTGAAAATATTAAAAAATATGATCTTTGATTTCAGGGACAGGCAGCAAGACAGAAAGTGATGGTGAGATCATATGGGAAACATTCACTATTCTTTACTATATTGGATGCAATTTAAAATCGTGAGATTAATATTAGGAAATCCGTTAATATATTGATATACGTTTCTGCAGTATTGCACGCAGCATTTAATTCAGTCGAAATCGTATATCAGGCAGAATTACATGCAATACCTCTGCAAAACAGAGTAGAAAATGTGGCAGAGAGCGAGTTGGTTTACTATTTTGCAACCTGGTGCTTTATTTCCAACGTTATTTGCATAAGCGGAGGCGGAATGGTGGTAAACTAATCCCTGCATTATTGATTTGAAGCACAATGGAATATGATGCAATGATCTTCGTGATCAATACAGGACGAAGCCGTTTAGGCACAATAACGATGTAAATCATAACACAAAACAAATCGGGATGGACCAATGGGAATATTTATGAATTACACCAATAAACACAGGTGGAAGCCGAGTAGCAACATGAACATAACTTAATGATCCGATAGAAATGTTTACTAGTTATATCAGTAGACAGAGGCGTGTTTGTGAGCAGCATCGAAAGTTGTCGTCAAATCGATCAACAAGGGCTTGAAATTAACTGATCATTTGTACATCGTGCAGAAGAGGCAATGGAAAGAATTCGGACTCCTGCAGACATTTTCTGGTGACTGCAATTGTGGGCTGCATCAGTAGAGTGGGAGGAATCTGAGTACAGAGGTGTAGTCAACGACTTTGTTCATCCAGTGCCATCTTCTTCGCTGCCGTTGGCTGGGCGAACGCCATGGGCGCTAATAGGATTAACAAGCTCATTAGGAAGGCTGGTTCCGTCCTGGGGAGGAGTTTGAATCGTGGGAGGCGGTCTTGGAGGGGATGATGCTCCTCTAACGTCAGAGCATCTTGGACAATAGGGCTCACGCACTCCATGGCACATTGATCAACCCGACGAGTACCTTCATCAACGGACTGCTTCCACCAAGATGCAGTACAGAACGACACAGGAGATATAAATTTTCCTGTAGCTATCGAACTGTACAACTCCTCCACTTTCTGTCGTGGGGAAGACTGACCCTTCCCCCTCCCCCGAAACTTTGAACATTCATTCCCCTTTCCACTCGTCACTTTCATCGAATGTTTCAAATAACTTGTCGTGTTTCATGACTTAGTAGACCAATTTCCAAACTAGATAAATAAATCGTCTGATTGTTGCTGTGTATGCACCCGCCTGTTGCAACTAAACGGAAGTACAAAACATGTTGGCGGTCAGAATCATGCATTTGCCATCACTGTACCACAACTCCAGAGACTCAGGTTCGACCCTGATATCCAGTGGAACCCGTGTGGTGGTTGCAGATTCTTGTTGTGGCAACGTGCTTTTTTTTATCCGGCTGCTCACCAGCATTAAATGAAAGATTCTTATTTTAGAAATTCACACCTTCCCGAAAGCTTTAGTGGCCTGCATCAACGTTATTTTTGCTTTACTTGTTGACGTATTTCATGCATAGCAAGTAAAGATATTTTGGCACAAAACCATGCGGCTGAACATTAAACATCGTATTCCCTTGTATTTGAAGTGCTTTGAAGATGTGAAGAATTCTGCATGAAATAAAATGATCTCTCGCTATGTCGATATTCTGTCAGAAATAGGCATTCAGAAAGAAAAACTTCGAGATTGCGGTAAGATGTTTGACGTTCATATTCGAAGATTTCGGTACAATAGTCTGAACAGATATTTTATAGAGACCTTTACTTTTAATTTTAGAGCTACAGCATGGAAACAGTCCCTTCGGCCCACCGGGTCTGCGCCGACCAACGATCCCCGCACATGAACTAACCTACACCCTCTAGGAACAATGTTTTAATTACATTTAACAATCCATTAACGTACAAATCTGTACGTCTTTGTAGTGTGGGAGAAAACGGAAGATCTCTGAGAAAACTCACGCAGGTCACAAGGAGAACGTTCAAACTCAAAAGCCCTTTTGAGAACCTTGCCTACCGGAGACTCGACCTTTAAGGAACCATGCACCCGCACTCTGCAACACACCCTACGATTCACTGTGCTGGTCTTGCCCATGTTAGACATCCGAAAATATAACACCTCACACTTCATAGTGGAGCTGTGCCATTAGTACTGTGTGGTATTTTTGAAATGGCCTGCACTTTATGTGTTGGTGCTGTATCAGGATGTATAGCATTGAACGAATGTCCAAAATGTATCTGCATTTTCTTACTTATCTATGCAGGTGCGGTGGGTATAATTTCGTCTCAGAGACCTGGCGATTGAAACAAAAATAATAGGTGATTCATAATCAAGAGTTATATTCTAGATCTCATTATTTGCAAATCATGTGTCTCACGAATCTTTGCAGATCAAAAATATAGGCACAGATATGGTATCCAAGCAAACTTGAAATATAATCTTTGTATTTTAACAGAGATGTCGCAGTCCAGAAAGGATGCGGGTGAGTGCAATATATACAGGATGATTGCAACAGTTCACATATTATTCCTAAGTCACCAATGTAAGACGAAAAATAAATAGGAGCAGGATTGGGCCAATCGACCCATCGACTCTACTCCGCCATTCAATCATGACGATATTTCCCTCTGAACCCCGTTCTCCTGCCTTTTACCCGTAGTATTTTTCACCCCAACTAATCAAGAACTATATTAAAAAATAAATATAATAATCGGTAGTATTTCAAATGTTCTCATGATGCGTTGAATTCTGTTTGAAATAACATGATCTTAAACCATGTTGATTTTCCATCAGAAATTGAGTCACTGAACCGAAAAGTCAAAGTGTGCGGTAAGATGCTTGACCTTAAGGCTGGACGATTGTGGACAGAGTGTCTGTCATGTATTTTTTGTTGGCAAGAATAACACCTAGTTATCTTATTCAACTGCTATGGCGAGTTGGAATGTTGATCCACTATAGAAACATAGAAGCATAGAAAATAGGTGCAGTACTACACCATTTGGCCCTTCGAGCCAGCATAGTCATTCAATATGAGCATGACTGATCATCCAAACGTAGCACCCCGTTCTGCTCTCTCCCTTTGGTTCAGAGCTATAGCTAACTCCATCTTGCATTATTCCGGTGAATTGACCTCCAATGTCTTCTGTGGGAGAGAATCCACGGATTCCCAACTCTCTGGGTGAAAATGTTTTGCTCATCTCAGTTCTTAGTGACCTGCCGCTTATTGTTATACCGCGACCCTCTGGTTCTGGAATCCCTCAACATCGGTTTAAAAAAAAAGCCCTGCATCTAGCCTGTCCAATCCGTTAATTTTATATATTTCTCTATAGTCCCCTCTAATCCTTCTAACTTCCAGTGCATATAAGTCCAGTCGGTCCATTCTTTCATCATCTGTCAGCCCCACCATTCCGGGAATTAAGCTGGTGAACCTGCGCTGCATTCCCTCAGCAGCAAGAATATCCTTTCCCAAATTAGGAAACAAAAACTGTACGTAATACTCCAGGTGGGGTTGTCTCACCAGCGCCCCGTGCAACTGCAATAGGACGTCCTTGCTTCTATACTGAAATCCTGTCGCGATGAAGGCCAACATGCCATTTGCATTTTTTTCACTGCCTGCTCTACATTCATGCTTACTTTAATTGGCTGATGCACAAGGACACATAAATCTCGTTGCACCTCCCATTTCCTAATCTGACACCTAATTTGTTTTCTTGTTCTTGCCATCAAAGTCTATATATTCACATTCATCCACGTTATACTGCATCTGCAATGTATTTGCCCACTCTCCCAACCAATCCAATTCACCTTGCAATCGCATACCAGCCGCATTGCAGCTCACACTGCCACTCAGCTTTGTGTCATCCGCAAAATTGGCGATGTTACATTTAATTCCTTCGTCTAAATCGTAAATGGATATTGTAAATAATTGGGGTCTCAACACTGATCCTTGTGCAACTCCACTATTCCCTGCCTGCTATTCTGAAAGGGACCCGTTAATTTGTGATATCAGCGACATCCCTTGCACTTTCGTGCGCAAAGACTAAACACCGTCAATGATCTGGCGATTGAAACAGAAAGAACAGGCGATGCGTTACTATCCATTACATTCGAAATCACATAATTCGCAAATGATGTGTTCGACAAAGCTTGGCAAATCAAAAATATAGGCACATGCCTTTTCCCCAAACAAACTCGATAAATAATGTGTGATTTTAACAGAGGTTTCGCAGAGCAGAACGGAAATAGGCAAGTACAATGTGGAAGTACATCTGTGCAATACACAAATATTTTAGCAGTGCTAACTTATTAATTCTAAATGCCCCATGCAAATGTCTTCTCCAGCAAGGGATTATACTCATTATTGTTGTTATTAACAGCATTATCGTTGTTGTTGCATTAGGCACAGAAACGGTTCAATGTATTCGCTTTATAATACTTGGTGTCAAAGCAGTCCAAAAAGACTGCGGTGGGTTTTTTTCAGGATATTGGTACATTTCATACTCTTGCCAATATTGGAAATAATTTAATGTTGTGAGCTCAGTGAACGGAAATCGGTTAATATTTTGCCATGCCCTGCAATAGTTTTTCCGGCACGGTTCGATACCGTCGAAATCGCAAATCAGGCAGTGTTACACAAATGGCCTCTATATAAAATAGAAAACAACAAGCGGAGAACGCGATTGCAATTATTTTGTATCCTGGTGCATTACATTCAGGGTTATTTTGGGTAAGTGGGGGACAAATAATAGTGATATAATTTCTGCATTAATTATTGGAAGATAATAGAAAAATGTACATATTCAAGCTCAACACAGGAAGAGTAGGCACAAGAACATAACTTTATGAATCAATGAAACTATTTACTAATTACATCAATAGAATAGCGCAAATCTTAGAAGAATCGAAAATCACACTGGATATAATGAGCGCTTGAAATTAGTTGATCATTTGCACAATTTGGAGAGGCGGAAATGGGCCGGCAAATGTTTTGAATTACGTCGATCGGAAAGCTGCAGTATAAGCATCTGCTGTTTCGACCGAGCAACGATTCAAATCCTCCTTGCCGTTAGGAGCTGGCTTAGCCCATATAACGGGGTTGCTCATTGCATTCTGGCGACATTTCACACCCCCCATCCTTATATTTGGACAAGCTGGGAGGAGGGGAGAGGGTACGGTTGAAGATATCCAGGTTAGGTTGCTCTACGGCCTGGCCAAGCTGGCCATCCATGAATCACGGCGCCAGACAGAAGAAGACTCTGTCGATGCCGAGTACCTGCCCCTATTCCTGGCGCACGTCAACGCCCGGTTGGTAGTAGAGAGGAACTATGCGCTGTCCACGTGCATCTTGGGGGATTTCCAGGACTCCTGGGCACCGCGCAGGGTGGAATGTATCCTTGACCTGTATTGTAACACGGTTGTTTAATACTTTGTATATTTGATATTTAAGAATACTTTGTATTATGGTGGTGGTATTTTTGGTATTTGATTGTTGATATTGTTTTGGATTGTAGATTTGATTCTTGTAAAAATTGCATACATTTGTTTTGGGTTAAATAAAAGAAGCTGTCGCGTGTCTTTTCCGTCACAGTGCCACAACAGAGCGGCTGCACCTCAGCTCCAACAACAAGGGTTCAAACATTGACCTCTGATGCTACCCATTGGTGTTTGCGCGTTGGTCCTGTTTACTTTAGTATAGAGATACAGCGCGGATACAGGCCATGCGGCTCACCGAATCGGCACCGACCAGCTATCCACGCCTATTAACACTATCTTACACACACGAAGGACATTTTACACGTATAGCAGGCAATTAACCAATACACCTGTACGTCTTTAGATTGTGCGACGAAACCGAAGATCTCGGAGAAAATCCATGCCGTCAAGGGGAGCAAGTACAAACTCCGTACAGACAGTTCCCGTAAGCGGGATCAAAACGGGGTCTACCGCGCTGCAAGTCCTGTCAGCTGGCAACATTACCGCTCCGCCACCGTTTCGCTCTATTTTGTTTTAGTATTCTGTGGCCGCATCTTTTTTTTAATTAGCTGCTCTCAAGCATTAACCTCAACCACAGCATCTTAGAAATTCCGCACCTAACTGAAGGTGTGAGAAACCTACAGCAACCGTATATTTGTTTTACGATTTGACATATTACATGGGATAGCTTGCATTAAATTAGTAATTATAACCCCACGTGGCGGAACCATAATGTTAATATTGCTTTCTATTTAAGTGTTCTTATGATGTGACATATTCTGATTGAATTAAAACGATCTCAAGTAATACGAATGTTCTATCCGAAATAGAAATAGCGATACAGACAGAAAAACTCAAAGCTTGTGGTGAGATGTTTGACATGTAGCTTCGAAGATTGTGCAAACATATTCCGGCCAAATATCTAAGTCTTACGGGCAACTTGAATTTCGCTGTCTTCGTTAAGCTGTCTGTATTTTATTTGCCGATATTCTACAACGATTTAAAGTGGTGATCTAATTCCCAGAATTTAGCTGCGGCGTTTCCTGTATTGTCTTACTTATTTATAAATCCCGTCAGCGATCTGATGGAATTTGATGGAAGCAAAAATAAGGGGCGATTAAATACCCTCTATCAGATTTCCGATCTCATAATTCGCAAAGCATGTGTTCCAAACTCGAAAAATAATGAATACATGTGATTTTTCAACAGAGGATTTGCTGACCAGAAAGGTTATAGGTATGAACAATGTCTATTGATGAATGTGAATAGGGGCATTTTAACATTGCACTTATTTCTAAGTCCAGTGCGTAAGGCCATAATAATATAAGAAATAAAGCAGAATAAGGCTATTCAGCCGATCTCCAACCTCCCGCCTTCTCCCAGCAACCTTCGACGCCATGCTAATCAAAAACATCCGACAGGTCTCTGATCAAAATTAATGTTCTGCAGTGTTATAAAATCTCCCAACTTGCGATTAATTATGTTTTAAGGAACATGGCCTTAAGCTGTATTGATGTTTCCTTAGAAATCGAGTCACTGAATGAAAAGGTCAAAGAGTGCGGTAAGGTGCTTGACGTTCTGGCTGGAGAATTGTAGGCAGGTTGAGTGGACTGATATCCCTGTAGACATGACGAGCAACGAATCGTTAACTTCCTTTAACTACTTGTATTTCGTTTTCTAATGATTTACAACGAGACAAAGCTGTGATCTGATATCCAAAATATTAGCTCCGACATTTATTGCAATAACGTGCGTGCTTGAACACAATAACGTGTGTTCAAAGAGTAAACCTCGTCAGATATTTAGCGATTGAAACAAAAAATAATAAGCGATTCTTTATCATCCATTATATCCCAAATCGCATAATTAGTGTTTGGGTAACCTAACCTTAATTAGCAATTATGTGTTTGATGATGTTCTGCATATTAAAATATAGGCAGATAAATTGTTCTCAAATAATAATCAATCGTTATATTTTGCAGCCGAACAGGGGACCAAACTGGACCTAGGCAAGTACAATTACACCTGAGAAACATTTTAGCATTCCACATAATATTTCTAAATCATCTATGTAAGCTACTTGTCCAGTTGCATAACTTGATCATACAGAAAATTGGCCGCATTTTTATGATTCATAGAAACGACTCCATGTATTGGCATTGTGGTACTTGGCGAAAAGCTATCAAAACAATTATATCGTACAAATTATAGATATTTTATCCCACTGTTCTTTTATTGTTCTGTGTGTACGTGTGCAATGAATAAATTACGAAATACATCTTACAAATACCTCACAAAGAATAAGCATGTTAATACATTATATTCCAATCCATGTAATTCGCAAACCATGTATTTGACGAAATTCTGCATATCAAAATACAGACACATATATGGTCCACAAGCATGCACGCTTGCTTCTCATATATATAGGGGAGGATGCGCAATAAACAAAACGTTATTTTGCTTTACTTTTTGACATGTTTCACGGGATAGTTTACATTAATGCATTAACTCGAAATATGTGGCTGAACTTTAAAATTAACATTCCCTCGTATCATAAGTGTTCTGAAGAAGTGACGAACTCTGCTTGAAGTAAAATTACCTCAACAATATCGGTGTTCTCTCCAAAATAGAGAAAGTGAAAGAAGAACTCAAGATGTGTGGTAAGATGTGTCGGAAAGAACTGCAGATCCCGGCTTAAATCAGGTAGACAAAAAATGCTGGAGTAATTCAGCGGGGCAGGCAGTATCTCTGGAGATAAGGAACGGGTGAAGTTTCAGGTCGAGACACTTCTTCAGTCTGAAGATGTATCTCGACCCGAAACGTCACCTACTTGTGATAAGATACTGACGTTCAGTACGGAAGATTGTGAAAATATCGTCTGGCCAGATAAGTAAGTACGTTTATTGGCCAAGTATTCACGTACATGGAATTTGCATTGGTGCTCCGCCCACAAGTAACAACATGACATACAGTGACAGTTATGAAAGACTCACGACAAGAACACACTACACATTACTACTAATAAAACATTAATGATAAAACACCATTGATCAAGCATGTGAACCAAAAAAATACCAGATTAAAGGGAGGCTACAGATTTTTGGCTGTTGAGTAGAGCAACTGCTCGTGGATAAAAAAAGATTTTTATTTCTGGCTGTGGCAACTTTGACAGTCCGCACTCGCTTTCCAGAGGGAAGTGATTCAAAGAGTTTGTGGCCAGGGTGAGAGGGGTCAGAGATGATCTTGGCCGCTCGCTTCCTGGCCCTTGCTGTGTAAAGTTCATCAATGGAGGGAAGGTTGCAGCCAATAACCTTCTCTGCTGATCGGACGATTCGCTGCAGCCTCCAGGTGTCGTGCTTGGTGGCTGAGCCAAACCAGACCATGATGGAGAAGGTGAGAACAGACTCTACGATGGCCGTGTACTATCGGACCACCATTGCCTGTTGCTGATTGTGCTTCCTCAGCTGCCGTATGAAGTACATCGTTTGTTGTGCCTTTTTGACTGTGGAGTCGATGGTAGCCCCCCACTTAAGATGATGGTCCTTGGAGATGATTGTTCCCAGGAACTTAAAAGACTCCACAGATGTGACTGTGGTACTGTTCATTGTGATTGGGGTGAGGGGAGGCGGAGCTCTCCTAAAGTATACAATCAATCCCACTGTCTTAAGAGCATTGAGCTCTTGGTTGTGACGGCACCAGGACGCCAGTTGTGACACTTTCTGTGTGCAGGTAGATTCCTCCCCATCCTGTATCAGTCCAATCAGGGTTGTGTCGTCCGCAAACTTGAGAAGCTTGATAATGTTGGCTGTGGAGGTGCAGTCGTTGGTGTAGGTAGAGGAGAGGAGAGGAGAGAGTATGCAGCCTTGCGGTGCTCCTGTGCTGAGCGTTTGTGGGTCCGACATGTGCTTTCCCAGCCTTACATGCAGCTTCCTGTCTGTCAGGAAGCTGGTGATTCACCCACAGAGGGGTTCATGCACAGTCAACTCGGAAAGTTTGGACTGTAGTAGCTCTGACGCAATGGTGTTGAATGCAGATCTAAAATCAACAAACAGGATCAACGCATAGGTCCCCTGGCGGTCTAGGTGCTGTAGGATGAAGTGCAGGCCTACGTTCACTGCATCATCCACAGATCTACCGGCCGGATATGCAACTGCAGAGTGTCAAGCAGGGGGTTTGTGATAGTTTTCGGCTTGCCCAGGACAAGCCTTTCGAGTGTCTTCATGACTACAGAGATCAGTGCGACAGGCCTGCAGCGATTAAGATAAGTAATCGTTGCCTTTTTGGGTACAGGGACAATAGTGTAGACTTTGAAGCAGGCAGGGACAGTACGTGTTTGCAGGGACTGGTTAAAATGTCTGTATAGACCGGTGCCAGCTGTTTGGTACATAGTTTAAGAGCAGAGGGGGAAACATTGTCATTGTCATGGCATTGGGGGTTCAGTATTGATGTGGATAGAGAACTGGCTGGCAAACAGGAAGCAAAGAGTAGGAGTTAACGGGTCGTTTTCACAATGGCAGGCAGTGACTAGTGGAGTACCGCAAGGCTCAGTGCTGGGACCCCAGCTATTTACAATATACATAAATGATCTGGATGAGGGAATTGAAGGCAATATCTCCAAGTTTGCGGATGACACTAAGCTGGGGGGCAGTGTTAGCTGTGAGGAGGATGCTAGGAGAATGCAAGGTGACTTGGATAGGCTGGGTGAGTGGGCAAATGTTTGGCAGATGCAGTATAATGTGGATACATGTGAGGTTATCCACTTTGGTGGCAAAAATAGGAAAACCGACTACTATCTAAATGGTGGCCGATTAGGAAAAGGGGAGATGCAGCGCGACCTGGGTGTCATGGTACACCAGTCATTGAAAGTAGGCATGCAGGTACAACAGGCAGTGAAGAAAGCCAATGGTATGTTAGCTTTCATAGCAAAAGGATTTGAGTATAGGAGCAGGGAGGTTCTACTTCAGTTGTATAGGGTCTTGGTGAGGCCACACCTGGAGTATTGCGTACAGTTCTGGTCTCCAAATCTGAGGAAGGACATTATTGCCATAGAGGGAGTGCAGCGAAGGTTCACCAGACTGATTCCTGGGATGTCAGGACTGTCTTATGAACAAAGACTGCATAGACTCGGTTTATACTCTCTAGAATTTAGGAGATTGAGAGGGGATCTTATAGAAACTTACAAGATTCTTAAGGGGTTGGACAGGCTAGATGCAGGAAGATTGTTCCCGATGTTGGGGCCGTCCAGGACAAGGGGTCACAGCTTAAGGATAAGGGGGAAATCCTTTAGGACCGAGATGAGAAGGAATTTTTTCACACAGAGAGTGGTGGGTCTCTGGAATTCTCTGCCACAGAGGGTAGTTGAGGCCAGTTCATTGGATATATTTAAGAGGGAGTTAGATGTGGCCCTTGTGGCTAAGGGGATCAGAGGGTATGGAGAGAAGGCAGGCACGGGATACTGAGTTGGATGATCAGCCATGATCATATTGAATGGCGGTGCAGGCTCGAAGGGCCGAATGGCCTATTCCTGCACCTAATTTCTATGTTTCTATGTCACGGAGATTTCCGGATTTTATGTCCCCTGAAAAGCATGTCCACCTCCTTTATATTTATTGTTGATATTGGGTAAATTATGTTGTGCAGCACAGGGGGTGTGGATGATTGGGTGTGAACTGGTGATTGGAGATGGGTGGGTGCAGATGGGCCCAGTCTTTGCAGATTGAGGCCAGGCTGTGAGTGGGTGTGAAGTGTTGATTGCGGTGGTAATTGGTCCAGTCCTTTCATACTGGATTCTTGCCATAAGTAGGGGTGAAGTGGTAAATTGGAAGGAGAGGGTACAGGGTCCAATCTTGGTTGACTGGGGTCTGGCTGTGGTTGGGGAGGGGGGAGGGGATGAGGGCGTACCAGGATTACCTTTCTGATTTTCAAACCTGCAGTAAAACCCATTCAGATCGTTGGTCAGCTGACGATTGTCCAAATAGCGTGCAACTTTCCTCTTGTAGCTGGTGATTTCTTGAAAGCCCTTCCAAACTGAAGAAGAGTCACCAGCTGACAACTTCCACTCAACTGCTCAGAGTACCTTCCTTGGCAGCTCTGATGCCTCTGCTCAGCTTGTACTTGGCCTGCCTGTAGAGGTCTGCATCCCCGCTCCCGTCGGCCCCCTCTTTAGACCGTCGGAGCTGTCTGAGTTCTGCAGTGAACCAGGGCTTGTTGTTGTTGAACCATGTCTGGGTCTTAGTTGGAATGCAACTGTCCTCGCAAAAGCTGACATATGATGATACAGAGTGCGTATGCTCATCGAGGTTTGTGGATGCTACCCTGAACACATTCCAATCCGTGCAGTCAAAGCAGGATTGTAGGTTCTCAATGCCCTCGGTTGTCAACAATATAGACACATATATTTTCTCTAAGCAAACTCGAAAATTAATCAAAATATGTTTTTCCAATAGACGATTCGCTGATCCGCAAGGACACAGGTAAGATCAATACATTTGAGAAATATGCATAGGCTCATTTTAATCTTGCACATATTATTCCTAATTCACCTATTTAAGACCATAAAATTAAAAGCCATAGGAGTCAATCAATCATGGCTAACCTATCTTTCCTTCTAATCCCCATTTTCCCACCTTCTGTCCGCAACAATTGACGCACGTGCTAACTGATAACATGTGACTGGACTTTGATTTAAACTTAATATCCCGTCATATTCTAAAACTCGTTTCGCTTAATTCTGCTTGAAGTAACATGGTTTGTCGATGTTTCCTCAGAAATCGAGACACTGAAAGAAAAAGTCAAATTTTGTGGTAAGATGGGTGTCGCTCCGGTTAAAAAATGATGGACAGATTATCTGCTCAGTTATCTCATGATCGACATGAGCGACAAAAACATATGTGGCTTCCTAAAACGGCTTCTGGTTCTGTTTGCTCGTGCTCTGCAACGAGGTAAATCAACGATCCAGTATTCAACATATTGGTTGCGACATTACTTGTAGCTTCTTGCTTATCTGCATGTGAGTATCTGTATAGCGGAATAGTAAGTTGTACCAGACATCTAGCGATCGAAACAGAAATAACATGCGATTCGTTATCTTCCATTGTATTACAAATCCCATAATTCGCAAAACAGGTGTTTGACGAAATTTTGTAAATCAACAATAAACGCACATATATTTTGTTCAGCGAACCCGAAAATCAACCAAAATATGATTTTTTTTTTCCAATAGGGGATTCGCTGACCCGCAAGGACACAGGTAAGTTCAATTACATCTGAGAAAGATGCATAGGCCCATTTTTAATATTGCACACATTAATTCTAATTCACCTATGTAAGACCATAAGATCAAATGTCATAGGAGCAGCATTCGGCGAATCTGTCCATCGAATTTACTGCGCCATTTAATTATGGCTAACATATTATTCCTTCTAATCCGCTTTCTCCCACCTTCTCTCCGCAACCATTCACGCACGTACTAATTTAAAACATGTGACTGGACTTTGATTTAAACTTAATATTCCGTCGTATTTTTAAAGCTCTCAAGTTGCCATTAATTCTGCTTGAAGTAACATGGTTTGGCGATGTTTCCTCAGAAATAGAGACACTAAAAGAAAAAATCAATGTTTGCGGTAAGTTAGTTGTCGTTCAGGTTGGGCGATGGTGGACAGATTGTCTGCTCAGTTATCTCATATTAGACACGAGCGAAAAAAAACATCGTCGACTTCCTAAAACAGCTTCTGTTTATGTTTGCTCGTGCTCTGCAAGGAGGTAAATCAACGATCCAGTGTCCAACATGTTGGTTCCCGCATTACTTGTACCTTCTTGCTTATCTGTATGTGAGTTCTCGAATCGCAAATTGCGCCAGACATCTATCGATCGAAAAATAATTGCATGCGATTCGTTATCTTCGATTATATTACAAATACCATAATTCGCAAAACATGTGTTTGACGAAATTTTGCAAATCAACAATATGGGCGCATATTTTCTCCAAGCGAATTCGAAAATCAATCAAAATATGTTTTTTCCCCTAATAGACGATTCGCTGACCCGCAAAGACACAGGTAAGTTCAATTACATCTGAGAAACATGCACATGCCCATTTTAATATTGCGCACATTATTTCTAATTCAGATTTCTTATTTTGATCTGATGGCAAGACCACAAGATCAAAAGACAAACGAGCTGAATTAGGCGAATCTGTCCATCGAATTTATTGCGCCATTCTATCATGGCTAAACTATTTTTCCTTCTAATCTCCATTCCCCCACATTCTCTCAGCAACACTTGAAGCACCTACTAATTGAAAACATGCGACTGGACTTCGATTTAACTTCATATTCCGCGGTATTTTTAAAGCTCTGAAGTTGCGATTAATTCTGCTTTAACTAATATGGTTTGTCGACGTTCCCGCAGAAATAGAGATACTAAAAGAAAAAGTAAAAATTTGCGGTAAGATGGTTGTCGTTCAGGTTGGACGATGGTGGACAGATTGTTTGCTCAGTTATCTCATGTTAGACACGAGCGAGAAAGACATCGTTGGCTTCCTAAAACGGAATCTGTTTTTGTTTGATCGAGCTCTACAACGAGGTAAATCTACGATCCAGTATCCAACATGTTGGTTGCGACATTACTTGTACCTTCTTGTTTACGTGTATGTGAGTGTTCACAGAGTACATTGCGCCAGACATCTAGCGATGGAAACTAAAATAACATGCGCTTCGTTATCTTCCATTATATTGCTAATCACATAATGCGTAAATCATGTGTTTGGTGATTTTTTGCAAATCAAAATATAGCTACACATAATGTCTACAAGCAAACTAGATAAAGATTCACATTTTTTTTATTTTTCGCAGTTGATCCGCTGACCAAACTGGACATAGGCAAGTACAATTGCATCTGAGCAATATGAACACCAACATGTCAGTCGTGCACCTATACTTCATAATGACCTACGTATGTAAGTTGTTTCTCCTGCTCAAAAGCTAGTTGCATTCAGCATTGGAACCACCGCGGTTTGTTTAGACATATAAAGGACTACATTTACTCCCATTATGGTACGTAGTAAAATATGTCAAAAAGAACAAACATAAAAACAATATTGACCTTTTATCCCGTTGCTATTTACATGATTTACGTGCATTTAGTGCTCTTCACAACATTGGATATAACTTGACGGATTAAGTGCAGCGTTGGGAAATCTATTAATGTTTTGCGATTACCTTTTGTAGTTTTGCCCGCAGTGATGGGTACAGTCGAAATCGTGCATCGGGTAGCGTCACTCGCTGACCTCCGTATAATAAATGAGACCCTGAGGCAGAGAGCGCAATTTATACTATTTTGGTTCCTCGTGCATTATTTTCGAAGTTAGATGCAAAGGCGGAGAAGGCATTTTGATGTAAGCATTTCTGCATGATTTATGTGAAGAAGAATGGAAAATTATGAGTGGTAATGATCAATCGGGGGCTACGGGGAGAAGGAAGGAGAATGGGATTAGGAGGAAAATATAAATCAGTCATAATTGAATGCCGGAGTGGAATTAATGGGCCGAATGGCCTAATTCTCCTCCTGTGGTCAATGACCATCTTTTGACGTCAGTAAAGGATGGATCAGAGTAGGATCATAAACACAACTTTATTAACTAATAGAAACATGTACTAGTTACGTCAATTGAAATTAACGCATTCCTTACCAGATTCGACAATCGTCGTGAAATCAATTTACACTATATACAAGGAGCTGAGGCATTTGGAGATGAGGCAAAGGGCAGGAGACTGTTTTGGATTACAACCGCAGAATAGTTGCAGTGCAATTATCTGCTTTTCCGACCAAACAGAAATGCTTAATGACGTGGTGGACTGAAGCTGCCGCACATGTGTTTGCCGTCACTATTACCCACTAGTGCAGCTGTCTCGCAGCTTCACAGACTCGTGGTTCGACCATGATCTGCGAAGCTGTATATCTGGAGTTTGCATGCACTCCGATCGCTCGTGTGTCAGACGACGTATAGATCGCAGTTGGCTTCTGTCGTCGAACAAAATGTTGACGGAATTTGTCACCCGCCGTATCGCAAATTGCATCGTGTCCTCGATTCTGGGGATCGCCACGAGGAGGCTTCTGTCATGACGCACTTTACATGCACTTACCGTGACTGCGTGTTTTAACCAACTGCTTGCCAGCATTAACAACATTTGTCTCGTCTTATAAATTCTACAGTTACCCGAAGCCGCAAGAGACCCACAGCAAAGTTATTCTAGTGTCACACAGAATGGAAACAGGCTCTGCGGCCCAACTTGCCTGTACAGGTTAACATGTCCCAGCTAAACTCCTCGCATCTGCCAGCATTCGCTACATATCCCTTCAAACCGGTCTTAGCCATTACCTGTCTCACTGATGTAGGGATAGTCCCTTCCACAACTACCTTCTCTGGTAGCTTGTTCCATGCACCACCACCCTTTCTGTGAACACATTTGCTTTACTTTTTGACATATTTCATGGGATAGTTTGAATTGATGCGTTAAATTAAAGCCACGCGGCAGAGCATCAAACGGAATCTTTTCTATTTCCAGTGCTTTGAATTTAATATAGTTTTGTTTAGAGATACAACGTGGAAACAGGATCGTCGACCTATTGAATCCACACCGACCAACGGTCCCCGCACATTAACACTATTCGACACTGGCGGCATGTTTTACATTTGTATCAAGCCAATTTAAATACAAACCTGTAAGTGTTTGGCTTGTGGGAGGAAACAGAAGTTCTCTGCTAAAACGCACGCATGTCACGTGGAGAACGTAAAGATATGCAGCCATAGCCAGGATCGAACCCATGTCTATGGGGCGGTAAGCATGATACCGTAGCGATTTAACCGCTGCACAACCAATGTGTGGTAGATTCTGTTGGAAATAAAATGATCACAAGCAATGTTCATATTCTATCCGAAATAGAGAAATTGAAGGAAAAACTCGAAGTTTGTGGTAAGATGTTTGTCGTTCAGATTCGATGATTGTGTAATGATAATCTGGCCAGATATTTCATTGGGCATGAACAATTACTGCTTCGCTGTCTTAGTGAATTCGGTTGTATTTTATTTGATATTGCGCTATGACGGTGATCTAATCTCCAACAAGTTAGCTGTGATTTTTCTTGTAATTTCATATTTATTTAGGATTCAATAATTTTATTATAATTCATTGTCACATTAACATCTGTACAACGACATTCTTTTTGTGCGTACTACACGGGGAACTCATCCCGTAATCTCATCTTGGGAGTACAGAAAGAGGAGGCACGTTTCTTTCGTCGATGAAGTTATAAAAATGTATCCAGCTGTCTTATCTTCTACTCGCAGCGGTGAACCAGGTCTGGTGCAATAAGCGGCCGCGGGGGGGGGGGGGTGTCCGGCTGGTTCCCCTCCCCTCTTCGACATCGGCGGTCTCCCGGTTGGTGTGTCTCCCCCCACTCCCGTTCTCGCCTAACCTCTTGCCGGGATCACTTCTATCTCAAGGACCCGTCGAAGTATCCCCGTCGTTTTCGGTGCACAAACCCCAGCCCTACCTACGTTCTCGGCGGATCCCCGCCGAGTTGCTCTGAGCGGCTTTCCCAGCTATTCACTTGTGATCCCTCGTTCTCTATAACGTGAGTCCGTCCATGCATTTGGCGGTCCCACTGCCTTTTGGCACTACCGAACGTCCTCGGCAGCGGGGCACCACTAGTGTTTGGATGTTGCTCGCGGTGGCTTCCACGTTCGGCGGATAGGGTCCCTCCTTGCTTTCGGCGGCTCAGCGGCGCAACTGGGGATCCGCGAAGCGCAAGCAAGGCCTGCCGTTGGGATGGGCCGCGACTCGCCAGGATTCCTCAAGCCTCGCATTTGTGGCCGAGATTCCAGTAAAAATGGACAAGAATAAAATCCATCAGCGATCTGGGAGATCATGAAAAATAATAGTGATTCATTATCGTAAACTATACTGTGTTAGAGGAAATTGGAGATTCAGAGAAAAATCTCACAATTTAAGCCTTTTTTTTGCAAATCAAGAATAGAGGCACACATCTTCCCTCGTGAAAAGTCGAAAAATTACATATATTAATATATGTATATGTATATCAACAGAGGGTATGCTGATCAGGAAGGACGTATGTAAGTTGAATTGCTTCTGAGAACCCATTGTGACAAGATTTTAACCGTCCACATGTGCTTTCGAAGTCACCCATGTAAGACCATAAGATTGTAACAAACTGGAGCGGAATCAGGCCAATCACAAGTTCACAAGTTCATAATTTGTAAGCGGAGAATTATGCTATTCGGCTCATCGAGTCTCGTTCGTCATTTAATCATGACTGATCTTTGCCTCATAATCGTATTCTCCTTCAATAACCCTTGACACCCGTTCTAATCAAGAGTGTGTCTGTGTCTGCCTCAATAATATCCACTGACTTGATCTCCACAGCCCTCTGTGAAAATGAATTCCACAGGTTAATTATCTTCAGACTAAAGCAATTATTCCTAACCTCCTTTCTAAAAGAGCGGCCTTTAATTCTGGGGCTATGATCTCTGGCCATTGAATCTCCCACCAGTTGATACATCCTATCGACATCCACGCTATCTATGCGTTTCTTATTGTTATGTCGTTTCAATGAGGCCCCTCTTCAAATTTCTAAATCCCAGCGAGATGAGGCCCAGTGCAAACAAACATTCGGTCCATCGAATGTACTCCGCCGTTGAAACATGGCTAATCTATTTTTTCTTCTCAATCCAATTATTCTGCCTTCTTCCAGAAACATGTGCCGCAGTCACTGATCGAAACACGAGACTGTGCTTTGATGTAATGTTAATATTCGGTAATATATTATATCTTCTCAAATTGCGACGAGTTCTGCTTGAAGTTACGTTATCTTAAGCGATGTCGATGTTCCACCAGTAATAGAGTCACTGAATGGAAAACTTGATAATTGCGGTAAGATACTTGACCTTCAGTTTGGAAGATTGTGGACAGTTTGTCTGCCGGGATGTCTCTGTAACCATGAGCGACTGAAAATTTGTTAGCTTCTTTGAACGGCTTGTATTTTATTTGCTAATTCTCTACAGCGATGTAAAGCAGTTACTCGATATCCAAAACATTATCTTCGATATTGCTTTCACTTTCTTGCTGATCACTAGCCAAAACTAGTGAATGGTGGGGCACCGGGAAGAGTTGTAGATCAGATGGATCAAGGAGTGCAGGTGGCGCAGTTAGATCGGGTGGTGAAAAGAATGTTTGGCACATTGGCCTCGTCATTCAGAGTATTGAGTGTAAACTCTCTGGGGCCACGTTGCAGTTTTATAAGGTGTTGGTGAGGCCGCACGTATAGTATTACTTTCAGCTCAGGGCACAATGCCACGGAAAATGTGTTGTTAGGTTTGAAGAAGATTTACAAGCAAGTTGCCAGGACTCGAGGGTCTGAGGTTTTGTGAGACAATGAGCAGGCTGCGACTTGTTTCCTTGGAGCGTTGGAGGACGAGGGGTGATCTAATATAGGTGGATAAAACCGTGAAATAAATAGATTGAATAAACGTAGAGTAGGGCGAATCGAGAACCAAAGGGCAAAGGTTTAAGGTGAAGGAGCAAAGATCTTATTGCAATCTGCGGGGTGACTTTTTCACACAGAGTTGAGGACTGTTTGGAATATGCTGTCCGAGGAGATACTTGAGCCAGACGGTATCACAACGTTTAAGAACCTATTAGGCATGTACACACATTGGTAGGGTTTAGAGGGATATGGGCCGAACGCAGACAAGTGGGACTAGTGTAAATGGGACACGTCGGTCGGTGTGGGCAGGTTGGGCCGAACGATATGTTTCCGCACTGTATTCAACTATGTATGTGTGTTTGTCAAGATGAAATTCATTCAGATACCTAACGATTAAAAGAAAACATAATATGCGATTGATCATCAACCATTATATTCCAATTCAGGTCATTCGCAAATTATTTTTTGACTAAAATAGCGAATAAATGGTACTGAAATGGCGAATATAGATCCATCCATTGTACCCAGGCACACGCCATAAAGAAAACACAAACTTGTATTTATTGCAGATGATCTGCGGAACAAACTGGATATAGACAAATACAATTTGATTTGACAATTATGAACCTCAAAATATTTAACAGTGCACATGATATTTCTAAATCGCCAATGCAGACTGCTGCTCCAGTTCAATACATTGGCTATATTCATCATTAGAAGCGCCAGGGTTAGATGAAACATGGAATTGACTCTGTTTATTTGCGTTAGGATAATTGGAGTAACATCAGTCGAATTCCAAAACAATACACGCAAAATAAAGATTATTGATCTTTAATCCCACTGTTCTTGATGAGGAACGTGAACATAGCTTTATGAACCAATATAAATATTTACCGTTTACATCAATAAACAAGAAAGGGTTTCTTAGCTGAAACGACAATTGCCGTCAAATTGATTTACACTAGATGCAATGATCGCTTCAAATGAATAGATCCTGTGAACAATTTGGAGATAAGGCAACGTACTGGAGTCTGTTTTTGCGTGACATCCGTCGTGTCTCTGTAATGAATGCATCTGACTTTCAAACAAAGCGGAAGTACTAAACATCGTGGCGGTAATTCTGCTGTGTCGTGGGTTAGCTTGCAATAATGTATTATCTTAAAACTATGCTGCTAATCTTTAACGTCAATATTCCCTTGCATGTTAAGTGTTCCAAAGATGTGGCGAATGTTGCTGGAAATAAAATGATCTCAAGCAAAATCAATGGTCTATCCGAAACAGAGGAACAGAAGGAAAAAACCAAAGATTGTGGTAAGACGCCTGTCGTTTCAGTTCGAACATTATGGAATGCAGTGTGGTCGGTATCTCAGTGTACAAGTGCAACTAGAAATCCCTTGTCTGCCTTAAGCTACATGTATTATATATGTTGATATTCTACAAAGAAATAAAATGGTGATCAAATATCCAAAAAGTTAGCAGCGATGTTTCTGTAATTACTGAATAGAAAATAGGTGCAGGAGGAGGCCATTCGGCCCTTCAAGCCAGCACTGCCATTCATTGTGATCATGGCTGATCGTCCCCAATCAATAACCCATATAAGGCACGTAATAACTTATGTGAGGGAACTGGTAATTGAAGCAAAAACAATATGCGACTGATCATGATTCATTTCATTCCAAATAATATAATTCGCAAATCATGTGTGTGACGACGTTTTGTAAATTAACAATATAGGCAAATATGTTTTCCCCCAGCGAACTAGAAAAATAATCATACATGATTTATTCAACAGATTATTTGGTGACCAGAAAGGACGTAGGCAAGTTGACTTGCTTGTGAGAAACACGTATAGCAAAATTTTAGCCATGCATATATTTGTTTTCTCTTCCAGCTCAACATAAAGATAATACCTTACCATTGGGGGCGCTTTTGTCAGATAGGACATTGACTCCGTTTATTCGCATGGTGTTACCTGGAGCCGTCAAATTCAAAATAAACCAAACAAAAACAAGACTATTAATCTGCTTTCTTCTTTATAAGACCTGAGTACCTTAAAATAGGATGCTTACAGCTGTGAAGACATTACAAAATTCCAATTCCCACTGAAGTGTGTGGGATACACAAAAAGCTGGAGAAACTCAGCGGGTGCAGCAGCATCTAAGGAGTGAAGGAGATAGGCGACGTTTCGGGTCGAGACCCTTCTTCAGACTCAGAAGTGTGTGGGATGTTCTGCACGGAACGTGAACGTCTAAGGAACATCTGTGTGGCTTGATGTAATATTTCATCAATTTGCTTAATTGTATTTAATCAGTAATTCCCAAGTGTTCTTCATTTTGGCCACTGTTTTAACCAGTCAGCTTGCATGCATCTGAATGCTCCTATTGATCTTGGCTTTGCAGAAATTTTATTATTGAAAGATAAAGTGAAAAAACTTGGTGAGACAAATAGTATATCATAGAACGTTGGACATAGAACATAGAACAGTACAGCATAAGAACATACAGTTCCGCGCATACTGCCCCAGTCGTACATGATACGATCACAACTTCGTATCTACCTGCAAATAATCCAAATCCCTCCATTCACTGCATATCCACGTGTCTATTAATACGTATCTTCAATGCCACTATGGTGTGTGCCTCCACCACCACGACGGCACCGCGTACCAGGTGCATTCCAAATTCAGTGTAAAAACGTGCCGCCCATAACATCTCTAAACTTTACTCCTCTCATCTTAAAGCAAAGCTTATTAGTATTTAATATTTACGTCGTGGTAAAAAGGATCCAGAATGTATTTCCTATGTATACGTTTCATATATATTTTGTAAAATATATCAGTTCTCCATGCAACCTCCATCAGAGTAAATAAGGTTCGATTGTGCAACCACTCCCTGTAGCTAATATCCCTTAATCCAGGCATGATATCCCACTGCTCATCGGCATCGATTTCGGAAAGTATATCTGATAATGAATTGGCGACCACTATTACACGAAGACATTTAGTTTCTTCGGGCTAGTTGTTAGGAATAATGAAAATCGGGAGGCCAAGCACAACATACATGACATCAGTCCAATGCATTTTTCACTTCAATAGCTCCACTTAAGCTATTTAGCCCCTTTTCAAAGCATGATTTGCAGATAGATATTTGAACTATTTCTGAACCATTCTTCATAAAATCGATTTTTTTTTAAACAGAAGCCAAGTTGGCTGCGATTTCATCCGGTAAATTAATGCAAGAGCATTTTGTCCATTATTTTTGCAATTATGTTGATAATCATGGTACAATAATGATTGGCTTACAATACGTTACCATGCGGGCACTGTTCGGTACAATAGGAATATGTTATTGTTTATTGTGAGAAAGATAAATAATTGTGGCGTAAGAAGGAAATGCTTCATTTATATTGGCGACATCACATCTGGAGTATTGGACGCAGCATTAGTCAGCGGTGGACACAACGTGCTGGAGTAAATCAGTGGGCCACTGCAAACATGTGTGGGAAGGATCTGCAGATGCTGGTGTAAAACGCAGATACACACAAATTGCTGGAGTAACTCAGCGGGACAGGCAGGATCTCTGAAAAGAAGGAATGGGTGCCGTTTCGGCGTCTTCAGCTGGAGAAGGGCATTGTCCCGAAACATCGCCTTTTCCTTCTCTCCAGAGATGCATCCTGACCCACTGAGCTACTCCAGCAATTTATGTTTAACTATGGAAATATGAATAGGTGACATTTCAGGCGGAGACCCTTCTTCAGATTGGTTGTAGTAAGAGGAGGGAGGGCAAGAAACTGGAAGTGAAAATTTCATTGGTCACCTCGTGTAACGACGGAACAGATCAGGGTGAAAGTCTAGACCGAGATGTACAATGGGCTGAAACGTTGTACACGTTTAGTTTTTTTCCGTTAGCATTCGGCAAGTTTACCCTGAACTTAATTGAAACATAACTGAATCTATCTATCTATCCATCTAACTATACTATCACTAATACTCTCATCTTGACCACATCCGGCTTATATTTTTATTTGTGAAAAAACGGTGACATATTCCGGAATTATTATTTTGTCACCTTGCTAAGCGTTCTCCTCTGCTCCAAGCGCGCCAAGTTTTATTGCGATCGGTGATATATTAAAAAAATTACGAAGTTTAAAAAATCATCAGCAGTAGATTTGTCCTCGCCTGTCAGTCACCATGAAAGTAACGACTCTTCCGGGACCCACGGAAAATAAAATCCCGGAGGCAGGGCTGCGTCCGTGAGCAGCGTACGGGCAGAGAACCACTGAGTGAAGTCGGAGTGTAACCGGGAAAAAGTGTGGTTATCCACTTTGGTGGCAAAAAGAGGAAAGTAGACTATTATCTGAATGGTGGCCGATTAGGAAAAGGGGGATGCAACGTGACCTGGGTGTCATGGTACACCAGTCATTGAAATTAGTCATGCGGGTGCAGCAGGTAGTGAACAAAGCGAATGGTATGTTAGCATTCATAGCAACAGGATTTGAGTATAGGACCAGGGAGGTTCTACTGCAGTTGTACATGGTCTTGGTGACACCACACATGGAGTCTTGCGTAGTTTTGGTCTCCAAATCTGAGGAAAGACATTCTTGCCATAGAGGGAGTACAGAGAAGATTCACCAGACTGATTCCTGGGTTTTCAGGACTTTCATATGAAGAAAGACTGGATAGACTCAGCTGGTACTCGCTAGAAATTAGAAGACTGAGGGGGAATCTTATAGAAACTTACACAATTCTTAAGAGGTTGGACAGGCTAGATGTAGGAAGATTGTTCCCGATGTTCGGGAATTCCAGATAAAGGGGGTCACAGTTTAAAGATAAGGTGGAAATCTTTTAGGGCCGAGATGAGGAAAACATTTTTCACACCGAGAGTTGTGAGTCTCCGGAATTGTCTGCCACAGAAGGTAGTTGAGGCCAGTTCATTGGCTATCTTTAAGAGGGAGTTAAATGTGGCCCTTGTGGCTCGATGGATCAGGGGGTCTGGAGAGAAGGCAGGTGCGGGATACTGAGTTGGATGATCAGCCATGATCGTATTGAATGGCGGTGCAGACTCGAAGGGCCGAATAGCCTACTCCAGCACCTATTTTCTATGTTTCTACGTTTCTATGTGAACTGTGCGTGAGGCCGAAAGCTGAATATGCGGGGTGAGCAGTGCGAGCAGCGTCTGCTGCAACAGCCACCTTCCCACACCCCCCATTCACCCTCCACTACCCCCTCCAGCACACCCCACTTCCCCAACCGCTTTTCCCCACCACCCATTCCACCACACACCTCCAACCCCAACCCGCCACTCACCATTCGTCCGCCGCCCTTGCCCTCTTCCCCATCACACCCTCCCCTCATCCCCACCCACCCTTCCCCCAGTATCCTCTCGCCCACACCAATACTCCCCCATACTCCCTCCCGCACAACCCCAATCCCCACATCCCCTTCCCCACATTCCCCTTCCGCACACCCCCTCGTCCGCACACACCCCTCCCCCACACACCCCTTCACAACAACTCCCCTTACCATCACCCTCCCCCTTACCCCACATTTCACTCTTCCACACAACCCCGCCTCCCCACCTTCCCCTTCCCCACAGCCCCCTTCCCTACACACTCCATTAGCCACAACCACAACCACCCCCTTCCCCACCCCCTCCCCAAACGGAACCTCCCCCTTCCCCCACCCCCCTCTTTCTCCACATCCCACTTCCCACAATTCGATGCCCCGCCCCGTTCCACCCAAGGCGTTCCTCCTGCAGATTTGTGCGCTGCATTCTAGATTCTGCAATTTATTGTGTTTTTACAAGTTCAAAGGTTCACGTTGTAGGAGTAGAATTAAACCGTTCGGCCCATTGTCTCTGTCCGCTGTTCAACCATGGCTGATATCTGCCTCCAAATCCCAATTTCATGCCTTCTCCCAATAACGCTTGACACCTATTCTAATCAAGGATTTGTCAATCTCTGCCTTAAAAATATCCACTGCCTTGGCCTCCACAGCCCTCTGAGGCAATGAGTTCCATAGATTAACTACCCACTGAAAAAAGACGTTCTTCCTCACCTCCTTTCCCAAACAACGCTCTTTAATTCTGAGACTATGATCTCTGATCCTAGACTCCAGTGGAAACATCTTTTTCACATCCATTCTATCTATGATTTTCATTATTCTGTAAGTTTTCACTGTTTCAGATTAAAAGTTCATCAATTTAGTTCCATGCTTTCAAAAGTGCTTTGCACCTCCCCTGCTCCACTCGTAAGCTGTTGAGGGTCTTCCAGGTTGGCCATGGGATGTCGTGCCCGCTGGGGATGCATTCAGTCGGAAGCAAATTCAGAACCGAATTTAACTATGGTAAACAATGTAATGAATTATTTCAGGCGAGAATGCGAAATTGGTTTACAGTTGGGGACGCAGTCGGGGAGCGAATGGTAAATCGCTACTCCAGATTCGTAGTTTTGGAATAATTGTGCTTTATGAGGAAGATCCATTGATCCATTGGATAAGCAATTTTATTTCTTCAAAACACAAAGTGCTTGAGGAGCTCAGCGGGTCAAAGTGTCAGGATGCTTCCTGACCAGCTGAGTTTCTTCAGCACTCTGCTTTTCTGAACATTCTAGCTTCTGCAGTCTTTTGTGTCAACAATATTATTTATTGGTGTGGTGACTAAATAATCACATCTTCTCTTTATACACATGTTAATTTAGACTTTGACAAACATAAGGATGTCGACGGTGAGCTGCACAGACGTATAGCAGACATTATGGCTTTACGTTAAGTTATTTTCTTTGCCTTAAACAATGAATTTGTAGTCAGAAAAAAAATAAATACATGGAACAAACGCACAACCGTACGCAACATTATTTATTACCGGTCGCCCAGCTTTGTAGGCTATTCCTGCATTAAGCTGACGAAGCGTCTCTGGCATTCAAAGACAAGGTAAATAAAATGTGAAAGAATCGATCAACGGAGATTATATTCACAGGAATTTGGAAGGATGAGAGTGTATCTTATAGAAATATACTTAATTCTTCAGGGATTGAATAGGCTAGATGCAGGAAAAATATTCCCGGTGATGGGGAGTCCAGAATCCTGGGGATCACTGATAAGAATAAAGGACTGGCCTTTAAGGATTGAGATGTGGAAAGACTTGTAAACCCAGAGAGTTGTGAATCTGTGGAACTATCTGCCACAGAAGGCAGTGGAGATCAATTCACTGGATGGTCACAAGGGACAGTTAGATATAGCTCTCAACACTAACTGAATCAAGGGGTATGGGGAGAAAGCAACTACTGATTTTGGATGATCAGCATGATCATATTGAACGGCGGTGCTCTCTGGAAGGGCCGAATAGCGTACTCACCATTCGTCCGCCGCCCTTGCCCTCTTCCCCATCACACCCTCCCCCCTTCGCCACCCACATATTTTCTATGTTTCTACCGGCTCATTGTTTCTAGGTATGAGATGTAATATGAACTTTTAATTACTTTGAATTGAAGCAAGTCTGCACGTCTGAAGTTTGTAATTAGCTAATAGTAATATTAATGTATACTACTCATTTGAATTATGTTATCTATATTCGAATATTAACGTTATTGAAAAGATTCTTGTGTTCCGTGTCAAATTTGATGGGAAACCTGCTTTCAGTGTCGCTTACTGCCGATGCACATCAATGTGATTTGATTGAACCAGAAGGAGGAGGCCAGTGGACTGATCCAACAGACTCGGTCTCGGTGAGTGTGGCTGTACAGAGGCGGAGTCTCTCCAGTGGTCTGGTCGCAAAACTGATTAATAGGGTTCGATGACCATGTTATTAAATATTTTGAACATTTTTGCTATTATAATTAACTGCATAGTTTCTGAAATTGTAATTAGGCATGTATGTAATTATGTGCATGTACCAGCTAAGCATTGTATTATATTTATACATTTTAAAATCTTTCAGATTCCAAAATCAAAGAGTCCCAAACGGGTAAATTGCTACATTCATTTTCATTCAGTTTAGTTTATGCAGGTTAACTCCTCCCTTCTCGCCAAAACCATCTCCTCCCCAGGTACCTTCACGTGCAATCGCAGAAGATGTCGTTATACCTCCTCCCTCGACTCTGTCCAGGACCCCAACGGACCTTTCAGGTTAGGCAGAGGTTCGCTTGCGCCTCCTCCAAACTCATTTACTCTATCCGTTTTCTGTGGACTCTTGTACATCGGCGAGACCAAACGCAGATTGGGCGATCATTTCGAGGAACACCTTTGCTCAGCCCACGTGAACCAACCTGATATACCAGTTGCTGGACACTTTAATTATCCTGTTAAAGAAGGAACTGCAGATGCTGGAGAATCGAGGGTTACACAAAAAGCTGGAGAAACTCAGCGGGTGCAGCAGCATCTAAGGAGCGAAGGAGATAAGCGACGTTTCGGGTCGAGACCCTGAAGAAGGGTCTCGACCCGAAACGTCGCCTATCTCCTTCGCTCCTTAGATGCTGCTGCACCCGCTGAGTTTCTCCAGCTTTTTGTGTAACTTTAATTATCCTCCCCATTCCTGCACGGATCTCTCTGTCCTCGCTCGAATACATTGGAACTCCCTGGAATTCTCTCGCTCTCTATGTACCCAGCACCCAATTTGCACTAGCTTCTCATTTTCACCAAACAAACATCTTACAATGGACTGTTTCCTTTATCATGGTTAATGTTTTTGCGTATCTTTCATTAATTGGAGTGTATCTCTTGTTTCCCTTCTCCCTAACAAGTTTGACGAAGGTACTCGATCCGAAACGTCACCGATTCCATTTCCCGAGAGATGCTGCCTGGTCCGCTAAGTTACTACAGCTTTTTGTGCTTATTTTTGGTTTACACCAGCATTTGTAGTTCTTCCTTGCACATTCGGCATACCGAGCCCGCACCAACCAGCGATCCCCGCATATTAAAAATATCCTACACAGACAAGGGACAATTTACACTTAAACCAAGCCAATTATTCGACAAAGCTGTACGTCTTTGGAGTGTGGGAGAAATCCGAAGATCTCGTAGAAAATCCACGCGCTTACAGGGAGAACGTACAAACTCCGTATGGTTACAGAGAGTAAGTAGACATAACCCGTAGTCGGGACCGAACCGGGACTCCGGGGCTAAAAGGGCTGTAAGAAGCAACTCTGCTGCTGCGGCACCGTTTAGTCCGGTGAGTTTGGAGTGTAACACAGCCTCTTACTGAAAGATGGGTGGAATTAAATCCAGTAATCGGTTTAAAACAGAGACAATTGGATACACGTTAAAACAGGCGGTGTAAACATTTACCTGTTGGGAGGAGAATGTCTGAGATGACATACTTAATATCAAGAAGGTTGTTACAGCCTTTACTTGGGGTAAGTCATGTGGTAAGACAAAACATTGTTGTACATTTTAGGCCGAAAACAAATCTAAATAATATTCACATAATGCATCTATTTTATTTGTTAGCCAGTTCCCATAAATGACGGCCAAACTGAGTGCAAAGGTATCTTGGAGATGAAAGATTGCGTTTTTTGTTTCGGATTATACTTTGTAAATACAGGACAGTTATATTGCAATACGTTGGATTATTTTAGACACAAAGGAAGGATTTCACAGGGCCAGAACTAATTCTGATTCGACCAGAAGGAACATATATCTTAGAATTGGATATTGGATGCCGATGGATTGGATGGCGCCGTTCCAAGGTAGAGTCATACTGTCATAGAGTCATAAAGTCATTGAGTCATGGAGTGATGCAGTGATGGGTGAGGAAACAGGCCCTTCAGCTACACTTGCCCACACCGGCCAACATAGCCCAGCTACACTAGTCCCACGCGCCAGCGCTTGGACCTTATCGCTCTGAACCTGCCTTATCCATGTAGCTGTCTGTTTGTTTCTTAAACAGTTTAATGAACATTTTCTTAAAAATATTATATTTTGTAAATGTGAATTGCAGGTTCTATAAGGCATTATTTCAGTTTTTATTAGATGACCATAGGACAGGACTGCGAACCAATTAGGCATGACACGTTACCGCTAAAGATAAACTAAAAGTGAATCGATTTGCAGAAATTCTGGAGTAAAATTAATATATATTAATTTGGACCTCGAATCGGAGCTAATCGTTTGATAAGAAGCAACAGGACAATTGTGTTGTTGAATTTATTTTTTTTTGCAACGGTGGCAGTAATTTGACTTTTGACTTTATTCAGTCACAAGTATCCTCGTCGAACTAGGCGGAAATTAAAATAATGAGCGCATGATTAATAATCGATTAAAATATCAATGTTTTTCGTTTAACTTTAAAATAAACACAACGGACTTCCGGTAACGCCATGACAGTGAAGGCTCTGTAATCGCAGTGCTCTCCGGGAGGCCCTCTTCAAACCAGCCATAAGAAAGATAAATACTATGATTTCGGAGGAGAAAGGAGTGCTAACGGCTGTCTGAACATGATGGGTCGACATAAGGTGTCTGAGCGAGGAGGAAAAGGAAAGAATGAAGGTCAGAAACGAACCGTCAGAGACGCCCCTCAAGACGCCGAGTTTGATAAGGAAATCCCGTTAAATCTCTCCGCGTTGTGAGAGTTGAGAAAAGATCACAAAGAAGCCTCAGAAGATACCAAACAGAGATTAACGAGAGTGGAGGATAAAGTGAAGGATTTAACAGCACGAATGCAAAAGCTGGAAGGAAATGGAGGTCAGAGTATGTTCAACAGACGATAAGGAAATGAGACACGAGAGAGTGATTAACCACCTTACAGAGAGAAGCTAAAATAACAGAGAAATGTCTGGGCCTAGGAAATCGAGCGAGGCGTAAAAATGTGCGGATATATGGAGTCACAGAGGGAAAGGGAAAAAAAGTCATGTTCCAGTTTGTAAATGAACTGTTGAGGAATTCCCTAGAACTCCCAGAAGATTTGACGATTAATATAGAGAGAGCACATAGGTTCCTCACAGCTAGACCGAGCGCAGAGCTAGCCCCACTGATATCTATAATAGTCAGATTTTTAGACTATTATACGGAAGATCTCGCGTTGCAACAGGCTTGGAAGCAGCATACGATAATATATGATGGGGACAGAGTGTATTTTGATCAAGACGACTCGCCAAAAGTCCAGAGAAAGCGTAAGGAGGTACGACAGGTGATTAAGCAACTACGGGAGAAAAATATTAAAGCCAACTCTCCATTCCCGGCACAGCTCAAAATCCTCCTAGATTCTGGGATTAAATCCTTCAGGACATTGACTGAGGCAGTACCTACACTGGAGAAGATGGGGATTTATATCAGATCGGAGTCCAGACATGTGTTGATTAGAGAACTGCTGCGAGACCACTGTTCGGGGGGACAAATAAAGCAGGCGGCCAGAGAGGATTGGCGAATCTGTCTGAGGAAGATCTTTGCACAGTACATGGTATCACAGGAGATGGACCACAGACAGGTTTGAAATAAGCACAGAAACGTGGGTCATATGTGCAAACTGTAAAATGTCTGAAAAAGACCATTAAGTTCATGAAGTGGACAATTAACAGGTATACGATCAGATAATAATATAAGATGAGAGAAATAATACGTAAATAGTTTTTTACATATACTCTCTGGTCCTGTTTTGTTTTCATGGCAAAGGGTAATTATGCCATGTTTCACAGCACATATATGGCTGGTTTTGTAATGTATTATATTATCTAATTGATTTAAATTTACTATCAAAGATAGGGATTGAGGGGGGCTCTCACTGTGGGGGGGGGGGATACTTACCATTTATTTGTGTTTATAATTGTGACTCAAAAGTCCCAAAGTAGGATTTAGACCAACCTTGCTGTAGTTGCAATCACACATAAGTGGGCTACGCAGGTGAGACCTAGTCACATCTCTTCACCTTTTTACGAGGAGCTGGTACACCACCTAGTTTACGGGGTCCAGATGGGTTTGTTAGGTAGGAAGTCCCTTTTTTATTTATTGGTTTTTGGTCCTATGTGTTTTATTGCATATTGATTTAATGATTTGTTTATTGTTTATTGATGTGTCAGTTTGCAAATGTTTTTCATTGTTACATCGCACCCTATTAAATTGTATTTTGAGCACAGCGGATATTCACAGGCAAACCAGAGCAAGAAACAAAAATGGTATAGAAAGCAACTAGTAGATTACACCACGTGGAATAATGACTAATGTAAAGATAGTAAGTTATATTGTCCACGGTTTAAATCACCCCATAAAGAGGAGAACAATTCTGAGCCAACTCAAAAATTTAGGATGTTGAATTGCATTGATTCAGGAAACGTATCTGGTGGAAAATGAACATAAACAGCTTAGATGAGAGTGGGTTGGTGAGGTATTCGGTGCCTCCTATGGGAAAAGGAGAGGAGTAGCTATTAGTTTCCATAGAAATGTAGTTTTCTCTGTGGAAAAAGAACTTCAAGATACATTGGGGAGATATGTAATGGTAATTGGTACAATAAGTGGGAAGGTAGTATCGATTATAAATATTTATGCACCAACGGAAGATGATTACTCTTTCTTTAGAGATATTGCAAATATAATTGCAGATATTACCAAAGATATGATAATGCTAGGTGGTAATTTCAATGTGGTCCTTGATGGGGGGGCTGCATAGATTACCAGATGAGTATAACCAAACAAATAAAACAAAACATTAAATAATATGTTAGGGGAGTTAGGATTAGTAGACTCATGAAGACATAAAAATCCAAGAGGGAGGGATTATAGTTTATTTTCGAACGTGCACAGGAGCTACTCACGTATAGACATGGTGTTCTCAAACAACATACATATAAAGTGGTAGATTGTAGAATTGGTTCAATAACAATCAGTGACCATGCGCCCATAATCCTTACCTTGGTGTTAGGAACTGAAAATAATTTTAAATATTGGAGAGCAAACATCTCTTTATTGACAGATAACGTAATGACACGGGAAATTAGGAATTGTATCAAAGAGTATTATGACCACAATGACAATGGTGAAGTAACATTATCCACGCTTTGGGACGGTGCAAAAGCAATAATAAGGGGCAAACTGATTGAAATATCGAGTAGAGTAAGGAAGAATAGGTTGAAGAAGCAATCTGACTTGGAAAGTAAAATAAAGATATTAGAAGTAGAATACACAAATAACAATAAAAAATAAGAATTTGTTAAAGGAACAAAAACAAAAAAGACATGAGTTAGAAGAGCTTCTAACATATAAAGCAGAAGGAGCTCTTCGATTCTTAAACCAAAAATACTATGAGAAGGTAAATAGGACTAGTCGCCTTCTGGTATTTCAGTTACGCGAGGAGCAGGCTAATAGAGCAGTTTCTAAAGTTCTACACCCGATTTCTAGAAACTTAGTCTCACAACCACGATAAATCACGCAAGCGTTTGCATCCTTCTATGAACAGTTATACGGCTCTCCTGAAATCATAGATAAACAGGAAAAGATCAGAGCTTTATTTTCTGGATTACAAATGGCCTGCCTTTTTCAAGAAGAAGCGAGAAATATGATAACACAAATACAAGAGCAGGAAATAAAAGAAGTAATTAAAAAAATAAAGAACAACAAGTCCACAGGGACGGATGGGATTCCAGGAGAGTTTTATAAATGTTTTGAGAACGAGCGTTCTCCCTTTCTGGCTAGAGTCTATAATTATGCCTTGGCTAAAGACCAACCGAGATCATGGGCCGAGGCTATAATCTCTGTTATTTATAAGGAAGGGAAGGATTCCACAGGATGTAAATGCTACAGACCGATAAGTATCTTATGCATTGACTTAAAGCTACTCAGTGATATATTAACTAAGAGAACCCAAAACATTATAAAACAATTGATACATCCTGATCAAACAGTGTTCATACCGGGCAGACAGGGTGTTAATAATATTAGACGGGCCCTGAATATCATGACATGCGCAAAAAGGAAGCACCAGACTTCAATGCTATTAAGTTTAGATGCTCAAAAGGCATTTGACAGAGTAGATTGGGTCTATCTTGAATATACACTAGATAAAACGGGGTTCCACACAAAATGTATTAATTGGGTGAAAAAATTATATTTAACTCAAAAGTCAAGAGTGAGGGTAAATGGATGTTGCTCTGAGTTTTTTGAATTAAAGAGGGGAGTTAGAGAGGGAAACAGTTTGCGCCCCCTGCCGTTTGACTTATGTTTAGAGCCGCTCGCAGAAACTATTAGGCAAGATGACTATATTGAGGGCATTAAAGATGATCGGGGTGGGGAACAAAACATTTCACTATTTGCAGATGATGTTATGATCTATGTGAGTAATCCTATTTCCTCAGTGCCTCGCCTAATGCAAGTCTTTCAGGAATATGGAGAAACATCGGGATATAAAATAAATGACTCAAAATCAGAAACAATGATGCTGTCAGGTCTGTGGACTTCGCAATTAAATGATCAGGTCAGGTTCCATTGGTCTCGGGAGGGTTTTAGATATTTAGGTATTGTCATCACTTCCTCTATCACCGCATTGTATGAAGCTAAATTACTTAAGAATATTAAGGTAGACATGCATAGATGGGATATTCTCCCTTTATCTTTAATTGGTATAATGGAAGTTGTTCGAATGAACATTTTGCCCCGACTGCTTTCCTTATTTCAATCCTTACCAGTAGGGATCCAAGGCGCGGCACTTACGGCACAGAGTTAATAAGATTGGTATGGCAAAACAAGAGACCCAGAGTAAGACTCAAGACACTGGTGTTATCAAAACAAAAAGGGGGCCTAAATATGCCCAACTTTAAATATTATTATTGGGCAGCGCAGCTGAGAACCTTGATAGCATGGTTAACGAACGATGAGAAGACGGGATGGGTGAAAATATTTTTTTTAAATGCATTTCCTAGCAATTCAATTTTTTAATTCGATATCAAGTGCAATGAAGATAGCTGCAGTCCCAATTTTATACCCAGCAAAATCGATAAGGGATTTAGAAACTGGGCAAATAAAGGGCTTATTACTGTGGACCAGCATTTTTGTGGGGGAGTCTTGAAATCTTACGAGCACTTGCAGAATGAATTTGGTCCGTCATGGTCGGATTTGTTTAGACTCCTTCAAATACGGCACTACTTACAGACACATGTAGATTGGGAGCAGATATGGAGATTACCTTCAAATTCGGAAAATATTTTCTTGATGACTATAGAGGGAGTGTTCCAAAATAATTTGATATCCCATTTATATCATGGACTTCAAGACTATATAAAAGAAAATACTATAGAAACAAAACAGAAATGGGAATTGGAAATGAACATTACTATTACAGATGAAACATGGGAAAGGACATGTCTCTTGGGCGATAAGCTGACAAGCAGCCCCTCTTGGAGGGATTTCGACTGGAAAATTAAAATGAGCGTATTTAGGACCCCTTCAGTGTTGGCAAGATACAGTAACACCTCAAATTTATGCTGGAGACAATGTGGGAAGATCGGTGATCACACACTTTTTTTTGGGATTGTCCCAAATTCTACCAATACTGGAGAGACATCCAGGTAGAGATTAAATTAATTCTGGGAGTGGAGCTACCTTTGGAACCTGCTTGATTTGTATTAGGAGATACTCCAGCAGCAACATATATTCAAAATCAGAAATATTTGCTTGGGGTGATGCTGTTGATTGCTAAAAAGATGATAACTGTGCTCTGGAGAAAGGAAATGTTACCAAATGTTCAACAGTGGAGGGAAAGATTGAAAAATGTATACTTGATGGAAAGTATAACTGCTAAACTCCAGTTGAAGACCGATGCCTTTAATATTATATGGAAACCGATATATTACACATGACAAGATTGATTAAGGATATGAATGGATCAGCGTGCTACGGTGCCTGTGAATAAGATGCTTCTGTGATAGAATGTTAACAGGATCCGATGTGATGCAAATAGAGGTTAGGTGATTTCTATGTTGTCATTTTGCGATTGTCTTTTGTGTGTCTCTTTGTTTTGCCTGTATGTGTATTTTGTTATGTCAATGCATGTGGAGTTCAAAAATATAAAAATAAACACAATGGATGAACGCAGTGTAGCCGCAGTTATACCTACATATGTGGACTACAGGGATAACATATTAACACGTTTGATTGGGATTCAGTTTAGCAACAAACATTTCATCCAAAATGATGCAACGTCGTCTGGGTGTATCAAACATGGGGATGATTCACTGTGATTACTCATCAATCCAAGGACCAAATGGAACTCCCTCCCTCCTCACTGCCAAATCTATAAATCTTCCCCACGAGGAATGAAGGCTGCAAAAAGAAGAAGACATTTGTGCCACCATCCAGAGTACCCAACATCCTGACTTGTAAACAGTACTCTTACTTCAATGTCGCTGGCGAGAATCACTGTGCAATCTATGCATCATAGCATACTGCGTACCTTTTTCACAGGGTCGGTCACTGAGCAGAGTGGGGCTGAACATCACATTTGAGGATTGTCCAAAAAGTCTGGCGCTGTTAGCAATGGCCATGACCGCAAATCATTTTCAATACGCGAACTGTGTTCACCACAAGCCTCTTGCAGCCAGTGAGACTTTACGGCCCGAAGCAAGAAGATTTGCATTTTTTCGCAAAAGGTCATCCATTCAATGATCACGTAAAACATTCGGAATAAATCAAAACATCCATTGGATTACGTGATACTCATGAACGATCTTAGTTCTTTGTGTAACATGGGAAATTGATTGGGGAATAGATAGCTTGATTGGGGAACGGCCGAATTCTTTGTGTTCGAATGATGGAAACAAAAACTGACACTTCTTCAAAAAACAGGACAACATTCCGACATTTTTGCTACAGTTGTTAACTTGAGAGGGGCACAAGGGTTCGAAAGGACTTTGGAGAACTAATCACTCATGAAAATTCTGGTTTCGGGGTCTCGACCGAAACGTCAACCATTTGTTCCGTCCGGCTTAGTTGTCCCGCTGAGTTACGGTAGCATTTTGTGTCTACCTTCGATTTAAACCAGCATCTGCAGTTCTTTCCGACACAAATTAAAATGCTTAGCTAACGTCGCTTGAGGTGTAGTTCTGCATTCATTTTAATGAAAACAAAGTATTCTGGTGTAAGACAACACCGCGTCAACCCCATCACTATTTGTTAGGCGCGTTTTGTTAAATGTTACTTACCTTTTTTTTGTACAAAGAATTATTGTGACAGCAGACAACGACGCAATTCCAAGAGCGACTGGTTTTGTGGATTATTGTGGACGCAGCCATCACCATCACAGAAACCAACCTCCCTTCCATTGACTCTATCTGCGCTTCCTGCTACCCCGGCATGGCGACCAGCATCGTCAAGGGCGAGTCTTATCGCGGACACTCTTCCATCAGATAAGTTGTATAGAAGTATGAAAACGCATACCTCTGGATTCAGGGACTGTGTCTTCGGAGCTGTTATTAGGCAACTGAACCAGTCTATCATCAACTAGAGAGCGGTCTTAAGCTAACCTCAACCTCATTTGGAGACCGTCGGACTACCTTTAATCGGACTTCACTGGACGTTATCTTGCACTAAACGTTACTTCCACCTTTATATGTCTGTAAACTGCGAAGGCTCAATTGCAATCATGTAGTATTTACACCGACTGGATAGCATATAACACAAATACTTTTCACTGCACCTAGATACACGTGACCATGAACTAATCTAACTAATTGTTATCTTAATACTTATACCATAATATCAACGACAACCTCACGGCGTGTCAGTTTGACGAGAACACTATCCACAAATAGCATTACGCATGGGAACGTGTTTATACAGAATATAAAGAAATGACAGGATGATGTTCCAAACATCAGTTGCTAAGCGAGGATCGAATCTCTGCAGAGACACATAACGCGACATTGGGAATGTACATCCCAATTCGCCTCAAGGCAAGCAAATTTAGAGTTTCTTTCACAAATAATGCAATAAGACCAACGACTTTACTTTACGCGACTTACTACGTGTATACTGTTGTCAAATGGCGTGTTCCTGCATTAAAAGTAACCTAAAAGGCTGCGTGTAATTTATGTTTCAGAAATGGAGATATTAGAAGCAATTCTCAAAGACGTCGGTAAGGTCTATGATTGATAACCGGCTTTACACATTGTGTTTAATTTTATGCATAAAATAATACAATGGTTGCATCCGTTTTTAACGGACCATGTGTCAGTTAAGGCGTCGAGTCGGGTTGCACGGCGGCCCGGAGCTGCTTTTAGTCGTGCTACAGCGTAAGTCACTCGAATTGTCAGAGCGAAGACATCACAGTGCCGCCGTGAAGAAGGGTGCAATGTGGGGTGGGGATGTTGTTCGGCGGCAGCGGTCAGAGTGGATCGGCGGTGCGTTATAACGTGCGCTCGTTCCTCTCTCTCGCTCTGCCCCCTTTCTCCCTCTGCCCGCTCTCTCTATCTGTATATCTCTCTGCCCTATCTCTCTCTCTCGCTGTCCACTCTCTATCTGTCCTCTTTCTCTCTGCCCTCTCTCTCTGCCCTATCTCTCCCACTCTGCCCTCTCACTCCGCCCTCTCTCCCTCTCTTTCCCCTCTCTCTCTGTCTCCCCCTCTCTCTCCAAGCCGTCTCTCACACTTCCCCCCTCACTCTCCCGTCTCTCTCTGCCCTCTCTCTCTGCCCTCTCTCTGCGCCCACACTATCTCTGCTCTCTCTCTCTGCACCTCTCTCTTTGCCATCTCCCTCTGCCTATATTCTCTCAGCCCCCTCTCTCTGTCCCCTATGTCCCTCTCTCTGCCCCGTCTCTCTCTATCCCATATATCTGCCCTCTCTGCCCTCCCTCCCCTCTCTTCTCTGCCCTATCCCTCTCCACCATCTCTCTGCCTGCCTGCTCCCTCTCTCTATCCCATATATCTGCCTCTCTCTCAGTCTCTCTCTCTCTCTCTCTCTCTTTATATATATATATATATATATATATATATATATATATATATATATATATATATATATATATATGTGTGTGTGTGTGTGTGTGTGTGTGTGTGTGTGTGTGTGTGTGTGTGTGTGTATATATATATATCACTGCATTTATCTCTGCATCACTCTCTCCCTGGCCCTCTCTCTAGCTGCCTCTCTCTCAGTCTCTCTCACCGCCTTTCTCTCTTTGCCTTTCTCGCCATCTCTATCACCCTCTCTGCCTGTCCCCCTGTATTTCTCTCTCTACCCCTCTCTCTTTCGATGTCTCTCTCTCTCTGCCTCTCCTTCTCTCCTTCTCTCTCTGCCTCTCCGTCTGCCTCTCTATATAACTCTCCCTCACTGCCTCACTCTCTACATCTCTCTCTCTCTCTCTCTCTCTCTCTCTCTCTCTCTCTCTCTCTCTCTCTCTCTCTCTCTCCCTCTCTGTGCATCTCTGTCTGCCACACTCTGTTCCTGTATCTGCCTCTCTCTTTGTCTCTCTTCGTCCCTTTCTCTCTCTGCCTGTCTCGCTATCTCTATCACTCTCTATGCCTCTCTCTCTCTGTCCCTCTCTCCTTCTGTGCCTTTCTCTCTCTGCCCCTTCTGTCCGTCTCTGCCTCTCTCTGTGCCTCTCCCTCTCTTTGCCTTTCTCTGCCTCTCTGTCTGCCTCTCTGTCTGCCTCTCCCTCTCTGCCTCTCTCTCTCTCTTACTCTCTCTCTGCGCCTCTCTGCCTCCCTCTATCTGCCTCTCTCTGTGCCACTCTTTATCTGCCTCTGTCTGCCTCTCTCCACCTGCTTTTCTCTAGCTGCCTCTCTATCTGGCTCTCTTTCGGCATTTCTCTCTGCATCTCTCTCCCTCTGCCTCTCGTTCTGCCTCTCCCTTTGCCTCGGTGCCTTTTTCTTTGCCTCTCTGTCCTTTTCTTTCTCTTTCCCTCTCTCTCTCGCCCGTCTATCTGTCTCCCTCTCTGCCCTCTTTCTCCCTCATCGCCCCCCCTAAATCTGCCCTCTCTATCTCTGCCCCCCTCCCTCTCTCTGCATGCTCATTATCTGCCGTTTCTCATTCTCTGCCCTCTCTCTCTCTGTCCCTGCCCCCTCTCTCTCTCCCCCTCTATCACCCTCTGTCGTCTCTCTCTCGCTCAGCCTATCTCTGAGTCTCCCTGCCTCTCTTCCTCCTTCTGCCTCTCACTGCCTCTCTATGCCTTTTTCTGCCCCACTCTCTGCGTCATTCGGCCTCTCTCTGCTTATATCTCCCTCTCTCTCTCTCTGCCTCTGCTTATATCTCCCTCTCTTTCTCTGTATCCATACCATTCTCTCTCTCTCTCTCTCTCTATCTCTCTCTCTTCTCTCTCTCTCTCTCTCTCTCTCTATCTCTCTCTCTCTCTCTCTCTCTCTCTCTCTCTCTCTCTCTCTCTCTCTCTCTCTCTCTCTCTCTCTCTCTCTCTCTCTCTCTCTCTCTCTCTCTCTCTCTCTCTCTCTCTCTCATTAATTTTATAAACCTGACCTTGCTGTATCGTTTCCCTAGGAACCGCAAGAAATGTGCCCAATTTATAATGTGTGCCCTCATGCTCAAAAGTTTTGGAGGCCCGATGATCTACAGCAGTCCGAGCCTTCGTTTGAATAGAAAATGTTCATTCAACCTATCGAAACTTTGCTTTCCTCGTTTTTCAATGTTCTGTTATTATTCCTCTAAAACCTCTTGGCACTTATTTGAAAACACATAGTTTGACAAAATTTCAACACGTTTATAATACGGTGGGCCTTCGCCAAATCCTACTGTTGATATTCGCATTTGCGCTTATATTTCCACAGAGGAGCTTCTACGTTTGAAAAATGAAGGTTGATATAAATGATTTCTGTCGCTGTGCTTCGTTTAGTTTATTATCGTCACGTGTACCGAGACATAGTGAAAAAAAATTGTTTGCGTGCTATCCGCTCAAAGAAAGCACGAAACATGAATTCAATCAAGCCCACAATGCACAGATAAATGATAACCGGTGCAGCAGTTCGTGTAAAAATAATGTCCGATATTTTCGAATGGAAGGAGAGATCAGTTCATGTGATTGATCTTGAATAAAAATGAATAAGGAACGCTAACGAAAATGTTATGTAATTTTTAATTTTGAAACATCTACTATGACCATTTCCTGGTACTTTAACCCAATTTCTTACTATGCTCTATTTCCCAACTGATAATACGCAGAGTATTCCAGTGAGGTCCAAGGCTATAACAAGCTGCTGCAGTGGAAGTATCAATATATGTGAACTATTTTAGAGCCTTGGATGTAGACAGTGAGCAATTCCTTAGCATATCATGCTGCAGTGTAGTTTTCAGGGTTCCAACCTGTCCTTCGCTATTGATTATGCCATTATTTGCTATCCCCCGCGAGCACGTGGCATTTGATTAGAATTAGAATGCTTTATTGCCATTGCATGTGTCACATACAACGAGATTACTATGTCTCCCCATTTAAAAGAACTTCAAACATTCACATGCTCATACTTTTTACACTCCCTCCCTCCACAAACCCACCCATGGATTCAAATTTACATAAATTAACTCCAGCAGTTTAGCAGACAGTTGGGCCTTCGTCAGTGTTCTGAGGAAGAAAAATATCTGTTGCGCCTTTTTTACAACTAGAGCAGAGTTCACAGACCATTTAAGATCCTCACTGATGTTGATCCCCAGAAATTTAAAACTAGGCACCCTCACTACCTCCTCGCCCCCTATCTCCAGTGGCCTGAGCTCCACTCTATGTCGCCTGAAATCAGTGATGATCTCCTTTGTCCTTTTAGTGTTCAGAGAGAGATTGATGTGAGCAACCCACTCAGAAAGTCTGTGCACCTCCTCTATATAGGCGACCTCGTTCCTATTTGAGATAAGCCTCACCACAGTTGTATCGTCTGCAAATTTTATGATCCTATTTGCGGGGTGATGGGGCAGGCAGTCATGTGTGTATAGGGCGTAGAGGAGCGGACTGAGCACACAGCCCTCCGGTGTTCCTGTGCTTGAGGGTCAGACATGTCGAGGTGTAGGGACCAAGTCTCACCGTCTGTTGGCGTTCACTGAGAAAGTCCAATATCCACCGACACAATTGACTGCTGAGGCCAAGGTCTAGCATTTTTGTGATCAGCTTGCTGGGTATGAATGTATTAAAAGCTGAGCTGTAATCAACAAAAAGCATCCTGATATATGACCCCTTCTCCTCTCGATGTTGTAGTGCAGCATGGAGGACAGCGTTTATGGCATCCTCTGTAGATCTATTAGACCGATATGCATACTGGTGTGACCGAGTGAGGGGGGGAGATAAATTAAGGTGACCTAGGACCAGCCTTTCAAAGCACTTGGAGACTACAGATGTAAGAGCAACGGGCCTGTAGTCATTAAGGGAGTTGACGTTTCTCTGCTTGGGCACCGGGATAATAGTGGTGGTTTTCAGGCGCGTTTGCACGGAGGAATGTGCTAGAGAAATGTTAAAAATGTATGTGAATACCCCCAGCGAGCTGGTGAGTGCAGTCCCGAAGCACCCTGCCTGAGATCTCATCCGGGCCAGCAGCCTTACTAGCATTAACAGTTCTCAGAGCCCGCTTTACCTCCTCTAACTGGAGGGTAAGTGGCTGGTCAGCATGGTCCAGTTGGAGAGACGTTCTTTCATTCGGACCTCTCTCGAAACGGGCAAAATAATTGTTGAGCTCCTCTGCCAGCGATGCATTTGCAACTGTCGGTGGGTCCCTGCTGCCCCTGAGGTTTGTCAGGTGATGCATTCCCTGCCACATGCGTGCTGTATCCCTGGAGTAGAAATGGTCTTCGATTTTCTCCTTGTATGACATTTTAGCCGATTTAATGCCCCGCTTAAGGTTGTGTCTGGTATTCCTCACATATCCAAAGGACGGATTGGGGAGAAGGCTAACTGGCTAATTTATATAATGCTTTGTCTATAGGGTACTCAGGGTACTCATCAAGATGAGAGAGATTAGAGTGGTAAAGAGATAAATGAGGGATTAAAACTGAGAGGCACCATTGACAAGCTGGGTTCAGTTGTCTCGGTGTATCCCTAAGAAGCATATTAAGAGCAGTTTCCACTGGTTTATTAATGCGGTGCATACAAGATGCCCGAAAGAGTTTACTCATTTTTCCTTGAAAACGGAAACGTTGAGAATGTTAGTTAATGCTAAATGAAGGGCATGGGCTCTACAATGAACGCACGCCAAATAGCTGAAGTTCATACTACCCCCGACACTGTGATTATACTTGTTGCTGCATTTTGCTTAGAATTCCATATTCCATGTTTTCTTGTGTCTTTCATACAGAAATGAAAGCAATCATCCACAAAGATGGTAAGCGGCAAATTATAAGTACTCATTTTATGAAAAAACACAATTAAATATTAAGTCAGTCCAACACGTGTTTTAAATGAAAATACGGAGAGACATAAGGACAAGTGAAAAACATTGGACTTGAACTATCGGATAGCAATAGCAATGGCGTGCTTATACAATGCTTAGAATATATGTACACCTAGTTACTTACATGTCTAAGCTTATAGAAATAGCAAACTATTAACTCTTGACGGTTTGTAAATATAATTATCGATCTGCTGTAGACGTTTCTTCGTTCGTTTCATTGCCATTGAATGTTATACTCCCACAATCTCAGCTATATATTACAAATGAATTTCATGTATTAGACTTGAATTTCGCATATTTTCTCAGCAAAATTAGTACCTTCAAAGGACAATATAACAGGTGGATGTAGATGAAACAACATCATCGTCAACGTCTATGTACATGTACGCCTGACATTCAGTAGTGACCTCTTGCAGTTTCAGCAGAGCAGATCTATGCATGGTCTTATATTTCTGGCGAGTTTTTGCAACCTTTAATGAAATTAGTGATTTCCCAGCAGTAATTGCCAATACCGATACTGTCTATTTTATATAAAAACGAAATCAGCCGTCAGTTTGGTAAATATAACATAGATTCTCCTACGAATTCCATACCTACGTCGCGACACTTCGCGTTCAGTGGACTGTGAAGAAGACGCTTTTGGTCCTGAGTTTCCTGCATTTATCCAGTCTTTTAAACCTGGGGACTTCATGCTACCTGTGACTTCCTTTTTTTAACGGTGGCGTCATTATCCCCTTGTAATGTTTCTTCTTCTTTGGGATGAATAAATCCCGCACCTTCCAAATTAAACACAGAAATTCCTGCTGTTGATGTAACGGTGGCATTCCAGATACTGTAACCCTTCCAATCAAATGTGGCCTGCTCCCCCTCCTGCCTCTGTAGTTACCTCTACTCAACAAGAATACAGATACATCCGATGTCAGCTTCTCTCTCTGCAATTGCAGGTTGAATTCTATCATATTATGATCACCCCCTCCTTATCCTTAAGCTCACTAATCATTTGTTACAGCACCTTGAATACCACAAATCACACTGTCTGAAACTATTGTCAAATCTTTACTAATTCACTATAATTTACAGTCACAGACATAAAGCATGTAAATGGGGTCTTCTGGCAACATTCCTGCGCCAACAACGTGCCCCATCTTTACTAACTCACCTGCCTGCATTTGGCAAATATCCCTCTGAGTCTATTCAATCCAGGTACCTGTCTAAATATTTCTTCAATATTGTGATATTACATGCCTCAACGACCTCATCCGGGAGTTCGTTCCGAAAATGAAACCCTTTTGTGTAAACTCTTGACCATCAGATTGCTTTTCAATCTTTCCCCTCTCGACGTAAACCTATGTCGTCCGGTTGTCGATTCCTCTACACTTGGCAAAGGTCTCTGTGTCCACACGATCTATTCATATCACGATATTGTACCCCTCTATACGATCACCCCCCGTCGTCCTGCGCTCCATGGAAAAAAACTGCCTGTTCAAACCTTCCCCATAGCTAACCCACCCGTGTCCTGCAATATTCTCTAAATTCTTTTTCGCACCCTTCCAGTTAAAAAATACCTTTCTTATTACAGGGTAACCGAAACTGAGCTAAATTCGGTTTCGGTTACCCTGTAATAGGAAATGTATTTTTCAACTGGAAGGCTGCAGAAACGATTCACGCGAATGTTGCCAGGACATGGGTGGCTGAGCTGCAGGGAGGGATTGAACATCAGAGTGGCGCGGTCAGCGATAGCAGACTCGCCAACAGCCTGTCTGTCTTTTCGTTTTTTTGTTGTTGTTATTTTTGGTGTGTTTTAAAAAGTATGTTTAATTTATGTGCGGGCTGGGGGGGGGGGAGTTGTTGCTCTTTATCGCTATTACTGTAAGGCAATCTGGATTTCACTGTACCTTAATTAGTACATGTCAAAATAAACTCACATTGAAACCTTGAAACTTTGAATACACTAAGTGTGGCCACATTAATATCTAGCACAACGCATTTTACAGATCAATTGAAATTGATCGCCTAAAATTGTATTTAATACTGCTGGGAAAGTCAATGATTAAACATTAATTCACATTTTCTATTGGCAATCCGGCTCTGCCAACATGTTACATCCACCGCCGACTCGATGCACTGTGGTAAAACGTGGTCTGGTACCTCATTCAAACGTACAAAATGGTGAACGGCTTGGATGCAGAGAGGAAGTTTCCTCTAATGGGAGATTCTTGGGGTAAATGTCATAGCGTTGGATTTTAAAAATATTATTTTCGGAAGGAGATGAGATGGAATTCAATTCACTGCAGAGGCCAGGTCAGTGGATATTTTATACAACGAGATCGATAGATTCTTGATTAGTACGGGTGTCAGAGGCGATGGGCAGAACGATGATCTCGCAGTAGAAAGTACATATCGAAACTTTCTGCTGCGATATTAGCGAGCAGATAGAAAGACCAATTTAATAATGTTGAATACCACGTTTTCATGAGAACATAAGTGATAGTATCTGTAGATGATACGGTTCACTAGAAGAATGTAGCCAGTATTTGAGGATGTATGTAATACCTTGTGCTATCATTAAAATGTGTTGAACACTTTTAGAGTTTGTAAATTGCCTATTTACAGTATCGATTAGGTCATCCGGCCCATCAGGTCCACTCCGCCATTTCAATCATCGCTGATCTAATCTTAATCCAAACACCGTTCTCCTGCCTTCTCTCCATAAACTCTGACACCCGTGCTAATCAATAATCTGTCGATCTGCGGATGTGGCATTTAAAATATCCACTTGATGTGGTTTTTATTTTTCTTGTAAAATCAGTCGATTAGGTAGAAATTAGATACCTCTACTTTCTGCGAAATTGACCCATTTTACAATGCAAATCGAAAATCACGCCAAATCATTCTATCTGACACTTATAACCATAATGGCGGCAATATATATCTTACTTTTAGGAGCAGAAGTAATGTTAAAGTGGGCGAAGGGAAGTTTGATATAGTACACGTAGATATACAATAGACAATAGGCAATAGGTGAAAGAGTAGGCCATTCCGCCCTTCGAGCGAGCACCAGCATTCAATGACTGACCGGGCTCTGGCTAAATGTGGCTGTTTTCCACATTGTCTTCGAAATTGTGTATAGTTTTTCTCAACATGTGACTTTCTTTCTTTGCACGTCAGACGATAAGAATAGAATCGGTGATTATTATGTCTAGATAATTAAAAACAGTAGCCGTTCCAACGTGTTTGCAATTATTTCACAGCTGGCATAACTGCAATTAGAAGATACAAAAGTAAGTGTTTTTTTTTAATTGATGGCCGCAATATAGTTCTTCTGTAGCTGGTGCGTGTTGTAACAAACAACGATCCAATGTAGACATATACTATATGGCAGTATAGAAACATAGAAACATAGAAAATAGGTGCAGGAGGAGGCCATTCGGGCCTTCGAACCCGCACCGCCATTCATTGTGATCATGGCTGATCGTCCCAAATCAATAAACCGTGCCTGCCTTCTCCCCATATCCCTTGATTCCACTAACCGCCAGAGTGTCTAACTCTCTCTTAAATCCATCCAGTGATTTGGCCTCCACTGCCCTCTGTGGCAGGGAATTCCACAAATTTACAACTCTCTGGGTGAAAACGTGTTTCCTCACCTCAATCTTAATGGCCTCCCTTTTATTCTAAGAATGCGGCCCCTGGTTCTGGACTCGTCCAACATTGGGAATTTTGTTCCTGCATCTAGATTGTCCAGTCCTTTTAACATTTTATATGTTTCTTTAAGATCCCCCCTCACCCTTTTAAACTCCAGCGAATACAAGCCTAGTATTATCAATCTTTCCTGATATGACAGTTCCGCCATCCCAGGGACCAATCTCGTAAACCTACGCTGCACTGCCTCAATTATCGGGATGTCCTTCCTCAAATTAGGAGACCAAACCTGTGCACAATACTCCAGATGTGGTCTTACCAGAACCCTATACAACCGCAGATGAACCTCTCTACTCCTATACTGAAATCCTCTTGTTATGAAGGCCAATATTCCATTAGCTTTATTCACTTCCTCTTGTACATGCACGCCAACTTTCAGTGACTGGTGTACACTCAGGTCTCGCTACACACCCCTCTTACCTAACCTACTCAATTGAGATAATAATCTGCCCCCTTGTTTCTGGCGCCAACGTGCATGACCTCACATTTATCTATATTAAGAAGTGAATTATAATTGGAATTCACTTTATATCCAGTCAAAATAAATGGAATACAAAATCGCGCGGGTCGCCTATTCGATGTTCATTTGTCGAGTTGCAGATTGACGCAATGATATGAATGATTTCGAAGGTCCATGTAAACTTCCCTGCGGTTGCTGGGAAGGATTGAACTCAGCACTACGCCCAGAGGCGTTTTCGTAATGAAGGCCTATGAGGTTCAGATACATTTCATGTCAGATCGCAAATGGTGATCTTCTGCGGTGGCGCAGCGGTAGATTTGCTGCCGTATAGGGCTTGCTGCGCAGGAGACCCGGGTTCGATCCCAACTACGGTGCTGTCTGTACGGAGTTTGTACGATCTCCCGGGGACCCCGTGGGATTTATCCGAGTTTTTCAGTCTCCACCAACACTCTACAGACGTACAGGTTTGTAGGTTAACTGACTTGCTATAAGTGTAATTTGTCCCTACTGTGTGGAGCATTATGTTAATGTCCGGGAATCATTGGTTGGTGTGGTCTTGGTGGGCCGAAGGGCCGAATGGCCGAAGGGCCTATTTTCGCCCTGTATCTCTAAGGTTAACCAAACGATGGGTCATATCTCTTTTGATGGGCACACGGTTTCAGCGAAAAGACGTGACAAAGTATTATTATCCTTGAAATATAATCGATTAATATTAAAACGTGTCATTAGTGCAAAGCTCAATGTTTGCCGGTGTGAATAATGAGGATTGGGGTGCAAGGACGAGTTTTACAATTGTATTAAGAAGTTGCTGATTCAGGCTGATTACCGACGCTAGATTCTGCACACGACGCCTGATCAGCTTCATCCCACTGTCTTTGTTCTCGAGAAATAGTCACAAGGACGGTCGATGTTAGCTTTCCCCTGTAGTATGGATGTATGGATAAGATATGCCCAATCCAAACTCTAGTACGTGGCATCCATATGTGAACTGCAAATGTCCGGTATCTTCCGTCCCACTTTCATGCATTTTAATTCATCTCAATTTTATCTGTCTAGTTGCTCTCAAATTGGATCCAACCACAGCAGACCCACGATATTTATTTGCAAGCGATAATCTCAATGCCCGGTGGGTTGATACTCCATGGGAAATCAGTGAACATCAAAAGAAATATGTCGGAACGTACCTTATGTGGGGAGCAAATGGATTTTCGTCAGGAAAACATTATTGGGAAATAATGGTGAGCGAAGGATCAGTCTGGTCTGTCGGGGTGTCGCCGCAGAAAACGACGGGCAAGAAATGGATTCGAGCTTCCAAAGAAGAAGACTACTGGACCGTGCTCCTCTGGAACATAGGGAATAATGAAGTGGAAACTAGAACAATGGGTCACTTCGTCACCATCGTTCATCTTCGCAAGGTTGGAATTTACCTAAGCTACGAAGAAAGAAAAGTGACATTTTACAATATCGATACAGATAAACCTATTCACCAATTTACCGGACGTTTTAACGATGTATTGTATCCTGTGTTCAGGTTTTTTTATGGTACAACCAAAGTTAAAACGTTGATCGTTCTTTAGTACTTTAAAAATGCGGCAGGTTGGAAGCACGCACCGAAGGGAATGTCAACAACTTACGTCCTTAGTTCCGGTCGTGTGGGCTGATGAAGTCGACACGCAGTGCTGAGAAAATTGACTTCATATGTAAATTTCGTCAGACTATGCATATTTATGCGTTTCAATGTCTGTCGTTATGTTCGTCATTTCCACTTCCCCCTACCCACGCTTCCGTCCATTTAGCCCTCTGTTTTTCTGTCTGTGGGTCTGTCTTTCTGTCTGTCTACCTGTCCGTCTGTCTATCTGTTTGTCTGTCTGTTCGTCCGATCATCTCTCTGTCTATCTAGTCCAATATATGTCTGTCTATCCATGCACCTGCCCGTTCATCTCAGTTCTACCACAGAGAAATATAAAATGTTCAAGAACAGATGTTGGTCGAAGAAGGGTACCGACCAGAAACAATGCCTATGCATTCCCTCCCTAGATGCTGCCTGACCCGCTGAATTCCTCAAACATTTCGTTCTTTACGCATGACTCCTCAATCTGCAGACCACTGTGGCGGCAAAACGGAGATGTTCCTTCCTGTTTGTTAGTTGAGGATATCAAGGATATGGGACACAGAAGGGGTTATTTTTGTGAGGTGCATAACCAGCCAAAATTGAAATCAACATCCGAGAGATCATTTCATCCTGTTTACGGAGCTTTAATCTATTTGTAAACGTTAACGTGCACGTATTTTGATAGCCTCTGCAAATAGTGCGCGCTTCAGGATATTGACGCTGAAAAAGGTGCCTTTATGATACTCTTACTTCTGCTGTTTGTAAGAGAAGTTAAAGCAGTTCAAATTAATAAACCAGCGATAGAAACTAATATACACATTTAAGTGAATTAGATATGTATATAATTTAATTTGATATTTACGAATGTTTTTCTGTATGGTTTCCGTTAAACATACATTGTCTTCACCTGTTCTTAATATACCTTAGTTTAACATGACTTTGCCAAAGTGCCCTGTTGTAATTATGCCAACCCCGACATGTGTAACAAAATTTGACATATTGATCTGTAGTTTATGAAATTCGCAATGCTCGCATTAACTTCAGTGCTTCATTTGGAATCATAAATTTCACATTTATTCACACGATAGTCTATGGTACAAACACTGGCATCGGTACAGTGGACAAATTATTTACTTTTATTTCGTGCCGGTGCTGATATATTCAAAAATGTTACTGCGATATTTTAACAAATTATTTCTCACTGATTGTTGTGCAGGAAGGAACTGCAGATGTTGGTTGCAACCGAACAGAGCCACAAAACGTTGCAGTAACTCAGTGGGACATGAAACATCCCTGGAGAGAAGGAATGGGTGACGATTCGGTTCTGAAGAAGGGTCTCGACCCGAAACGTCACCCATTCCTTCTCTGCAGAAAAGCGGCCTGTGCCACTGAGTTCCTCCAGCATTTTGAGTCTATCTTACGGATTGATGTCCCGTGTCAATAGGTGCCGAGCTGGTAATAAAACTGCACCATCAGTTTGGTAGTGTATGTCTGGTCAGTTGACCGATATGAAATGCATAAACTATATTTCTATTGTATATTCTGCGTTGGGCTCTTTATCCAGCGTTATTATTGTTATAAATTTACCCTTTGTAATAACGAAATATTGGTGCAAAAATACTCTTCTCGTTCTTTGCATGGGTAATAACACGGACATATAAAGGGGAAGATCAGTTATAATAGTCGCTTCAGGCTTACGTCTGCGTAATTTAATACACCTAAAGATCATCGGATACGGTCGCAAAGTTCGTCAAATCAGCGGGGTTCGCCGTCTTTAAAAAATGGCCGAATGCTGGATGAAAATGTATTGCACCTCTGCCGGCCTGACCTCTACAATGAAACGTTTAAGAAAGAACTGCACGTGCTGTAAATAATCGAAGGTAGGCAAACATGCTAGAGAATTTCAACGGGTGAGGTAGCATCTGCGGAGCGACAGAATACATAGAAACATGGAAAATAGGGGAAGGTGAAGGCTATTCGGCTCTTCGAGCCAGCACCGCCATTCATTGTGATCATCGATGATCGTCCGCTATCAATAACCGGTGCCTGCCTTCTCCCCATATCCCTTGAAATCCATCCAACTCTCTCTTAAATCCATCCAGTGATTTGGCCTCCGCTGCCCTCTGTGGCAGGGAATTCCATAAATTCACAACTCTTTGGGTAAAACAGTTGCTTTCACCTCAGTCATAAATGAGCTCCTCTATATTCAAAGACTGTGGCCCGTGGCTCTTGACTCACCCAACATTGGGACCATTTTTCCTGCATCTAGCTTGTCCAGTCTTTTTATAATTTTATGTGTCTATAAGATACCCCCTCATCCTTCTAAACTCCAGTGAATACAAGCCTAGTCTTGTCAATATTTCCTCATGTGACAGTCCCGCCATCCCAGGGATCAATCTCGTGAACCTACACTGCACTGCCTCAATCACAAGGATGTCCTTCCTCAAAACTGTACACAATATTCCAGAACTGGTCTCACCAGAGCCTGATACAACTGTAGAAGAACCTCTTTACTCCCATACTGAAATCGTCTTTTATGAATGAAATCCTCTTGTTCCGAACGAGAACCTTCAGGCTGATGGGGGTGTGGGGCCGGGAATAAAATAAAGGAAGTGGCGCAGAAAGTAGGCTGTGGGAGAGCTGGGAATGGGAAAGTAAGGAGGGAGAATGATTAGTGAAATTGGAGAAGTAAATTTTCATACCACTGGAGTGCAAACTACCCAAGCGAGATATAAAGTGCTGCTCCTCCAATTTGCGGTGGGACTCACTCTGGTCATGGAGGAGGCCCAGGACAGAAAGGTGGGATGCGGAATGTGTAGATGATATGTGTGTACACATTTAACAGTAGTGCCGTAGCCCTTACTAACCACTCCCCCATAATCGAGTATAACTGTAACCTTCCCACCCCTAGCTCTCTCTCCAGTGTTCGTGACAGACCACGTACAGCTAGGGCAGTGATGTATGTGTTTAATTAGTAAAGTAGTAGTAAAGATTTATCTGTGTACGCGCATGTTCTTTACATGGCGTCAGAAGTTTCTTATCCTACGTCTCCAGTTTACCGTTTTTTGTTTTTTAGACCCAGTGCCCCCCCCCCCCCCCCACCCCCCCCCCCCCCCCCCCCCCCCCCCCCTCCCGTGCGTCGCGATGACTTTTGCCTGTCGTAAACCTGACATCCTGATCTTTGATGCTGACATCGCTCACCGCTGGTACGTTTTTCAGACGTGACTTTGAGCACTACGTTACCATCGCTCACCCTGCGGTTGCCCCTGCGGTCAAAGCCTCTCTCCTGCTCAACCTGGCCGGCTTGAACCTCTGGAAGCTCTGGAACGATCGGAGTCGTTCGTCTACGGGGTCAACGAGAACGCTCAGGACCCGGTATGTCTACTTGCAAAGTTTACTGAGTTGTGTGACATCCTTACTAACTGTATCCTAGAGCGTTTCAAACGTTTCGGCCACCGCCAAAACCCTGGGGAATCTGTCGACAATTTCGTCGCCGCGTTGTGGCACCTGGCTCGCCGCTGCAGCCTGGATGCCTTAACCCCTGAGACTTTGACCTGGGACATTTTGGTCAATGGCCTCCGAGACGAGAAGCTGCGTTCGGAGCTCCTTCGCAAGCCTGATTTGACTTTTAACGAGGCTTCGCATGCCTCTCGCCTGGCGGAGGCTGTCTCCTCCGCCGTGTCGCCTCCCGATCATGAGGTCCACGCGGCCAGTTTCGCCAGCCGCCAGAAACCTGCTCCACAGCGGCAGAGGGTACGCCCTGTGCCCGGGTCCAGACCCTGTCAACGCTGCCCGAATTGCAACTTTCCGTCGCATCGTTTTAATGTTTGCCCTACGCTGGACAAGAATGGTAATTTCTGCCACAAGCAAAACCATTTCTCTGCGGCGTGTCGTTCCCGTGGGAAACCTGCACAGCCACAGCAGAAGCACTCTAACTACCTGACATGTGCTGATACGGCGTTTGGTTCCCATCACCAGCAAGAAGAACTCCCACTGTCTGATTCGAGCTCTTCCTCGAGCGAGCTGAGTGGGTTTTCGTTGCGTTGATATCGGACCCGACCGTGCAAGTCACTGTGAATGGCACCACCTCCTCTGCTAAAGTCCACACGGGGGCCGCTGCCAACGTTATGTCAACAAGCTTGTTCAAGAAGATAAGGAATAATGAGCTCGTTACCACTGAACGCTCTGTTCTGCGTGCCTATGGGGGAGGTTTGCTTGTTCCTGTGGGGAATGGCACTCTCCACTGCAAGGTACTGAAGGCCTCTCGGCCCCTCTCTTTCATTCTGCCTGACAGCAAATGTGACCCCCTGCTAGGCCTTCGGGCCTGCCAAGACCTCGGGTTGGATAACTTCCACCGTGACATTCGCTTGGTGCAGTCATCCCTGGACCCCCTGCCCGAATACCCAGACCGTTTCGATGCCAAACTGGGAAAGCTTCCCTGCAGTTACAAAATCGCCCTTATTCCGGATATCGAACCCGTCACCCGCCCACCGCACCGGGTGTCCTTCGCGATGAAAGACAAAGTCGAGTCTACATTTCGTGAAATGGTGACCATGGGTATCCTGAAGGAGGTGAGTGAGCGCACCCGGTGGGTCTCTACCATGGTCGTTGCTGTAAAGAAGGATAAAAGTGAACTGCGAATCTGTATCAACCCAAACGATCTGAACTTGGCCATCAAGCGCCCGCATTACCCCATGCGAACCGTTGAAGATGTTGCTGCACAAGTCGGTCCAGCCACTGTGTTTTCGGTTCTCGACGCCAAGAGCTCGTTCTGGCAGATACCACTTGACGAACGGTCTTCGTACCTGACAACGTTCAGCACACCCTTTGGGGGGTTTCTTTTTCTCCGCATGCCGTTCGGGATCAACTCTGCCAGTGAGGTGTACCTAAGGATAATGGAACAACTGTTTGCCGGGCTCCCGTGTGCCATTATTGTCCACGACATTCTAGTCTACGGGAAGGATGTCGCGGAGCACGACTATAACCTCCGCCAGGTCCTGGAACGAGATCGGGATGTCAACCTGAAGCTCAACCTAAAAAAATGCCGGTTTCGTGTCCCTGAGGTCACCTACGTGGGACACGTCCTCACAGCATCGGGGCTGAAGCCCGACCCGCAGAAGACGGCCGCTATATCCGAGATGCCTGCACCTGCTGACGTGCCGGGCCTCCAGCGTTTCCTGGGCATGGTCAACTTCCTGGGGAAATTTATCCCTGACCTAAGCGAGCTGAGCTCTCCTCTGAGAGACCTGGTGAAAAAAGGACACTGCCTGGGCCTGGTTCCCGCAACACCAGAAGGCTTTTGAAATTCTGATTGTGAAGGGGCCCAAGGTGGTGGTGCCCGCAGAGCTTCGAGAACAATACTTTGAAACTGCTCATCGTGGCCATCCCGGGGCCGAAGCCACACTTTCCATCGCTCAGAGCAGTTTTACTGGCCTGATATGGCTCGTTACTTCCGTGACAGGGTCTCCTCGTGGCCTACTTGCAACAGCCTCGCCCCGCAACAGCAACGGCAGCCCCTCTTGCAGCAGCCTGCTCCCGACCTTCCCTGGTCTGCGCTGGCGACTGATATTATCGAATGGCGCGGCAAGCATTTTCTGGTGCTTGTCGACTCCTACTCCAGCTGGTTTGAGGTTGACCGGCTTCACTCTCTATCTTCATCTGCTGTCATCGAGAAGCTGCGCCGTCACTTCGCTACTTTTGGGTCCCCGGCAAGCCTGCAGTCGGACAACGGCAGTCAATTCACCAGTGCTGAGTTCCGTGCTTTTGCTGATCGCTGGAATTTCCGTCACTACACCAGTAGCCCAGGGTACCCGCAAAGCAACAGCCTGGCTGAGCGCGCGGTCCGCAGTGCAAAGGGATTGCTGGAACGTTGTCGCTTCTCTCGCTCTGATATTTAGTTGCCCTCCTGAACCTCCGCAACATCTCCCGCGACCATGCCCTGGGTTCCCCAGCTCAGCGCCTCATGTCTCGTGTTACACGGCCTCCGATTCCTGTGACACAGCAGTCTCTTGCTCCCTCTGTCCTTAAACCTGCCACGGTCCGGAAGCGCATTGACCACAAACACCGTATCCAGAAGCGCTCCCATGACAAGTCCTGTCGTGTCCTCTGTCCTCTCTTTCCTGGCTAGGTCGTCCGCATGCGGTCTGCCTCCGGCCACTCCAGACTCGCCGTTGTTGTCGGTTCTGCTGGTTCCCCTCGTTCGTACCTGGTCAACCACGATGGCACGATCTACCGGAGGTCTCGTCAGCACCTCCGGCTTGTGGACGAGCCTCGTCCCCCTCCGGCTGCTCCGTATTCCCCCCCCCCCCCCCCCTTTACCGACTTTGCCGCCTCGTCCCGTGCCCGCCTTGCCCAGTCCTCCTCCCTCTCAGCCCTCCCCGGTGCATCTTCCCGCTGTGCTCCCTGGTTCTCCGGCCTTCTCGTCTCCCCGCTCTCCGCCGCCTTCGTCGCCCAGGGGTTCTCCTGTCAATGGCTCCCCTCCTGCCCGTGCGTGGGTCCCTCTCGTTCCCGTTGGGGGAGGATGTGATGGCGAGGTTCGGACCCGGTCTGGTCGCCTTGTCAAGCCGCCAGACCGTTATGGTGATTACGTGTAATTTTATGTCCCTGCATTACTGATGTTTACTCTCCCTTAGCGCATGAGACGTGGTCTCTCTGTCACTGTTCCTTGTTTTGTTTTTATAGAGGAAGGATGTAGATGATATGTGTGTACACCTTTAACAGTAGTGACGTAGCCCTTGCTAACCACTCCCCCATAATCGAGTATAACTGTGACCTTCCCACCCCTAGCACTCTCTCTAGTGTTCGTGACAGACCACGTACAGCTAGGGCAATGATGTATGTGTATAATTAATAAAGCAGTAGTAAAGATTTCTCTGTGTACGCGCATGTTCTTTACAGAATGGAAGGGGGAGTTGAAGTGCTGGGCCACCGGGAGAACAGGTTGGTTATGGCGAACTGAGCGGAGGTGTTGGGCGAAGCGATTCCCAAGCCTGTGCTTGCACTCACCGATGTAAAGAAGTTGACACCGACAGCAGCGGATGCAATAAATGGGCTGGAGGTGATGCAGGTGAACCTCTGACCCACCTGGAAAGAATGCTTGGGTCCTTCGATAGAGTCGACGGGGTAGTAAAGCGAGAAGCGGAGAATTTCCTTTGGTTGTAAGGGAAAGTACCGGGGTATGGTTTGGGTGAGAAGGGACGAAATGATCAGGGATCGACTGAGGGAGCGTGCTCTGCGGAAATCCGAAAGTAGGGGAGATGGGACGATGTGGCCAGTGCTGGGATCCCGTTGGAGGTGGCGAAAATGTCGCAGGTTTATCTGTTGTATGTGACGGCTGGTGGGGTGTAAGGTGAGGACAAGGAGGACTCTGCCCTTGTTACGAGAGGTGGATGGGGAATGAGAGAGGAGTTACAGGACATAAGGGAGACCCTGGTGAGAGCCTCATCTATAGTCTAAAAGGGGAATGAGGATATCTCCGATGCACTGGCTTCGAAACTCATCTTGGACGTAGACGGAGGAATTGGGAGTAGAGGATAGAGTTCTTACATAAAGGAGGGTAGGAAGAAGTGTAGTTCAGATAGTCATGGGAGTCAGTGGGTTGGTAGTACAAGTCAGTCAGTTCTGCATGGGTGTAGGAGGTACCACCAATGCAATCATCATGTTGCGGAGGTAGACTTCGGGGATTGTTCAACGTACCCTATAAAGAAGCAGGCATAGCTGGGGCCCATGCACGTGCCCATAGCTATGTATTGGCTTTGGGGGAAATGGGAGGATTCAAATGAAATGTTCTTGAGGTTAACGACCAGCTGCGCTACCGGAAAAGTGTATTTGTAGACGGGGATTTGTTGTTTCTGCGGTCGATAAATAACTGGAGGGTTTTAAGACACTACTGAGAGATTTACGTGCAGAGTAACTGGGTATCCATGGTGATGATGAGGGAGGGGGTGTGGAAAACGGATGTCATGGAGGAGACGAAGAGCGTGTGAGGTGTGTTGGAAACTGGTAGGGAGGGATTTGGCCAGGTGGGATATGATTGAGTCGATGAATGTGGAAATAAGTTTGGACAAGAACAAGCTGAAACAATGGGTCTGCCACGACAGTCAGGTTTTGGGGAGAAGGTAAAACCGGGCCGTGCGCGGCTGGGGACGATGAGGTTGGAGGTTTGGTACGGCAGGGAGCCGGAAGTGATGAAGCCCGAGATGGTGTTTGAGATAATGGCGTGGTGCTCCTCTGTGGGATCATGGTCTAAGGATAAGTTGGTGTCTGACATTTGGCGCCTGGCCTCAGAACGGTAGTGATCATCGCGCCAGACTGCCGTGGCACCTCCCTTGTCGGCAGGTTTGATCATCCATTCGGGGTTGTTGCAGAGTGATTGGAGGGCTCTACGTTCAGGAGAGGGGGAGCTAGAGTGAGAAAGTGGGTGTGGAGATGTTGAGGCGGTTGATGTCCCGCCGGCAGTTTAAAATAAAAAGGTGTGAAGCAGGTAGATCATTGAATCATAGAATCATAGAAAATAGGTACAGGAGTAGGCCATTCGGCCCTTCGAGCCTGCACCGCCATTCAATATGATCATGGCTGATCATCCAACTCAGTATCCTGCTCCTGCCTTCTCTCCACACGCGCTGATCCCTTTAGCCACAAGGGCCACATCTAACTCCCTCTGAAATATAGCCAATGAACAGGCCTCAACTACCTTCTGTGGCAGAGAATTCCACAGACTCATCATTGTCTGTGAGAAAAATTATCTTCTCATCTCTGTCCTAAAAGACTTCCCCCTTATCATTAAACTGTGACCCCCCTTGTTCTAGAGTTCCCCAACATCGGGAGAAATCTTCCTGCATCTAGCCTGTCCAACCACTTAAGAATTTTGTAAGTCTCTATAAGATCCCCCCTCAATCTCATAAATTCCAGCGAGCACAAGCTGAGTCTATCCAGTCTTTCTTCATATGGAAGACCTGCCATCCCAGCAATAAGTCTGGTGAACCTTCTCTGTACTCCCTCTATGGCAGGAATGTCTTTCCTCAGGTTTGGAGACCAAAACTCTACGCTATACTCCAGGTGTGGCTTCACCAAAAGCCTGTACAACTGCAGTAGAACCTCTCTGCTCTTGTACTCAAATCCTTTTGCTATGAACGCCAACGTACCATTCGCTTTCTTCACAGCCTGCTGCACCTGCATGCCTACTTTTACCGACTGGTGTACCATGACACCCAGGTCTCGTTGCATCTCCCCCTTTCTTAATCTGCCACTGTTATGATAATAGTCTACCCTCCTGTTTTTTGCCGCCAAAATGGATAACCTCACATTTATCCACATTAAACTGCATCTGCCATGCATTTGGCCACTCTCCCAACCCATCCAAGTCATCTTGCAGCCTCCTAGCATCCTCCTCGCAGCTAACACTGCCTCCCAGCTTCGTGTCATCAGCAAACTTGGAGATATTGCATTCAATTCCCTCATCCAGATCATTCATATATATATTGTAAATAGCTGAGGTCCCAGCACAGAGCTTTGTGGTACCCCATTAGTCACTGCCTGCCATTCAGAAAATGACCCGTTTTCTCCTACTCATTGCTTCATGTCTGCCAGCCAGTTCTCTATCCACGTCAACACTGAACCCCCAATACCGTGTGCTTTAAGTTTGAATGCTAATCTCGTATATGGGACCTTGTCGAAAGCCTTCTGAAAGTCCAGATACAACACATGTACTAGTTACATCCTGAAAAATTCTATAAGATTCATCAGACATGATTTACCTTTCATAAATCCATGCTGACTTTTTCCAATGATTTCACCGCTTTTCAAATGTGCTGCTATCCCATATTTAATAACTGACTCTAGCATTTTCCCTACTACCGATGTTAGACTAACTGGTCTGTAATTCCCCGTTTTCTCTCTCCCTCACATTTTAAAAAGTGGGGTTACATTAGCTACCCCCCAATCCTCAGGAACTACTCCATTATTTAAAGAGTTTTTAAAAATTATACTAATCCATCCACTTTTTCTGGGGCTACTTCCTTATGTACTCTAGGATGCAGCCTATCCAGCCCTGGGGATTTGTCGGCCTTTAATCCATTCAATTTACCTAACACCACTTCCCGGCTAACCTGGATTTCAATCAGTTCCTCCATCTCATTTGACCCCCGGTCTCCTGCTATTAAGTATATTCCCTGCAGATTATTTATGTCTTCATTAGGGAAGACAGAACCAAAGTAGTTATTCAATTCGTCTGCCATGCCCTTGTTCCCCATGATCAATTCACCAGTTTCTGACTGCAAGGGACCTACATTTGTTTTAACTAACTTGTTTTATCTTCACATGTCTATATGTGGACAAGCTTTGGAGAGAAAAAAAAGTAATTTCAACGGTAACACGTCCCAATGCAGAACATCACACAACATTTCAATGCCAATGAAACCTCTTTCAGACGTAGTCATTATTGCAGTGTAGGTAAACCCACTAGCAAATTTATGCCCAACTGAATTCAACAGGTCCCAGTCAGGTAAGCATTTATTATATGAAGGAAGGAGCTGCAGATGCAGGTTTAAAACGAAGATGGGTCAAAAATCTGGGTAACTCAGCGGGATACGCAGCATAACTGGGGAGAACGATGTTTCGGGTTGGTACCTTCATGCTTCTTTTTTTCTTTTATTTTCTAGAGATGCTATCTGACCCGTTCACTTACAGCAGCTTGTTATGTCTATCTAAGCGTGGGGCGTAGATTCTGCAATGGAGTCCTCCAGTAAATCACAATACAACAATCAATTGTATTCGTCACTTGCACAGAACGTGCAAGTGCAATGAATTTGCCAGCAGTGGTACAATGAGAAAAGAACATACAAAAACACTATATAAAAGTAACATGAACATCCACCACAGCAATCAACACTGTGGTGGAAGGCACAAAAATGGCCAGTCCTCCTCCATTTCCCCCGTGGTCGGGACCTCAACCCTCCGCACTCGCCGCTGCGGGCGTTCAGATGTGTAGACAATGTAAAGTCCAGGTAAGTCCTGAATCGATGATTCCCTACCGGAGACCGCGGCTTCAGGTTGGTTTAGGCCGCGGACCGGCGGTCGAAGATCAAAAGACCCCGCCGCGCTACAGCCGGAAGCACCGCAGACCGCGGGGCTGGCAGTCATAGCTCCTCTCCAGGGGTCCACGGCGACGGACCCTGCTCCTGATGGTAAGTCCACGCCGCGCCCGCTTTAGAGCATGGCCGCGGGCCGGCGGTCGGTGCTCCTCTCCTCCCGGGTTCCCCCGAGGGATCCCAGTCTGCGGACGCTGCGCCAGCTAGAGCTCTACAGACCGCGGCTTCAGGTTGCCGCGGGGCCAGCGAACGGAGCGTTCCCCTCCGGCCACCCCCGCTCCGTGAGGAAAGTGTCCTCGCTGTGCCCGCGGCTGAAGCCCCGGGCACGTCCCGGGAAAGGCCGCACCGATCCTCAATGTTAGGCCACGGGGGAGGCGACATAGAAAACGTCGACTCTCCGTGGAAGAGGCGACCGAAACAGTTTCCCCTTACCCTCCCACACCAACCCCACACGAGACATACAAGGAAACATTTTCTTGAACATATTTTCTTGACCTTTTTCCACCAGTGAAAGGGGCGGGTCGCGACACTTGGACAGAAGAGAGCAGTTTAATTCATCTATTCATTTTCGGCAACGACACGTTAAACCACTTATTGCGACAGTTCTTCCTCCGTGCAGAGCGTTCTAAACTCGTAGTCTTTTAGTCTTTCATCTGTGGCCTTTGTCCATCTATCGGTCAATGAAGCTCCCATCACATGTATCCATCTATTACTTGCCTGGTTTTATGCTGACCATCTGCTTTCCAACTTTTTTACCTCGGCCCAAACTACAATCAATCTGATGAATTGAAACCCGCTGAAATATTTGAGAACTTTGTGTCTGCACTTTGTGTGCTCCGTGTTTTTTTTTTTCTAGTTAGGTTGGGACCTGGTTGTTTTGCAGATATTTGAGTGACTGAATCGCTGTACTGACATCACACACGTGTCAGCCAGTTCTGATGCAGCCATGGAAATTGAGTTCGCTGTAGATGGTGAGATCTCGATTGAGTTCTGAAGGAGGCAACTTTGTTGATAACACATAGCTACATAATTTTAGTTTAGTTTAGTTTCGATATATGGCGTGGAGACCGAATCTTCAACCCAGCGATTCCCCTCTAACCAGCAACCCCGCACACTAACATTATCATATTCACACTAGGGACAATCTACAATTTTACCAAAGTCAATTAACCGACAAACCTATATGCCTTTGCAGCATGAGAGGAAACCAAAGCATCCTGGGAAACCCACCATGTCACGGGGAGAACCTGCAAACGTACAGACAGCATCCGCAGTCAGAACTGCAGCCGCGGTAAAGTATCCACCCTAATGCTGCGCCACCGTACGGCCCCAGGTTGTCAGAGACGATTTTAAGCTTTCAATGAACGTCCGCTTTAATTTCATTTCGGAGTCACGTGAGTGACTTCGTGAAGAGCCCGCCGGCGCGCATGCTCGACATATCGTCGTATCGCGTTGCTGCGACGGCTGGGGGTGGAGCGCGCTCCTCGCCAGCCCATCATCAGGGAACCACTGAGGTAAGTATCCTACCTTAAGTTGGTGGTTCTTGTTGTGTTTTGTTTTCACAGCAAGGATATGGATGGGAGCTTTAAAGGCCGGAGAACGTCTGGACGAGGTCGCCGGTCAACAGTCCCGGAGCCAGTGATATCGGCGGTACCTGCAGCGCAGGCCGGGACAGGGGCGGAAATGGCGGTGAGCCCTGTGTTTACAGGTCCGGATCCGCCAGCACACCACAGCTCGGAGGAGTTCGACGGGGAGGAGTGTGGTGTGCCGCCAGAGCAGGAGGATCCTGCCATGGCAGTCAGGTCGTCAGCAGGCTTGCTGGCGGCCTCGAGCAGAAGGGTGCGTGCGGCTGCACGGCCCTTTTCACCCAGCCCTCCGAGGAGGGGAAGGGCAGGAGCCCGGAAGTCTAACCCTGTTGGGGCTAAGGCTTTACCTGCCGCCGAGGAGCGGTCAGGTTCCAGGGCGGGACCCGGGGCGGCTGTGAGGTCCAGTCGACGCCCCCCAACTCTCGACGCCGGGACGGGTCGGTTGGGTCGGGTCTCGTCGCGGTCGCCGAGCCCCCCATGGATGGGTGGGCGAGACCATGCGTCGGCGAGGTCCACGACGTGGGCTGCCGGCAAGCCTGCGCGGGCATCTGGTATCCAGGCTGCGGCTGGTGCCGACATCACGCCGCAAGTGTCCTTAGTGGCAGCGGCGTCCGCTCCCGCTAAACGGAGGCGGTTGAACACGCCCGCGCCGGAATCGCGCAGTTCGCTTCGGCGGCTGCTAGCGACGACTACCGGCACCGGGTGGGCCTCGATGAGGTGCGGGCCGATGATAGGGGCCCCGGCCATTTTTCAGAGCCGGAGGACTCCGACCACCTGAGTGTTCAGGGTGAAGGGCGTATTGACCGGATGGAGCGGCTGCTGGAGCTCCTGCTTCACGGTCAACAGCAGCAAGCGTCCAGCAGCGACAGGCACAGGGCTGTTTCACCAACTTCCACCATCAGCTCCAGGAGGAGGTTCTCATTCAGGCCATGAGCCGTCACAAGGCTCCATCCAACTGCAACTCCCTCAACGTGCCTGTGGTCAATACGCCGATATGGGGCAACATCAGTGCGGCTATCCGTCAACAGGAGCTGAAAATTCAGCGGATCCTGAAGCTCCTCACGGCCGGTATTACCGCCTTTGTGCGGTCGGTTGATGGGGATGACTTAAATTTGGACCAGGAGGATGCTCTGGCTCTATTGTGCGCAACTCAACATGAAATCAATGGGTTCCGCAAAAGCAGCATCCGCCCGGCGCTCAACCCTAAGTTTTCAGGGTTGTGCAAACCACCGCCGCCGCCGCCGCCCCGTCAGCTCTTTGGCGAGGATCTCTCTAAGAGGGTCAAAGAGCTTGACGAACAAGCCAAAACGGTGGGACTCATGCACCCTCACAGTGCCCCCACGCCGTCGGGCTCGAAAGCTCCGCTTGTTCGACCACGAGGGTCTGCCAGCACCTCTACGAGGACCTACCCTCCAGCTCCACCCCGTTACCAACCGCCCCAGCACCAGGGGGCTTTTTTATGAAAGGTCGGCAGAAACCCTGGTGGAAGATGAGGACGCCGCGCCCTCAAGCCAACCCAGCACCTCCACGTCCACCCACACGTGTCAAGGACCGCCGGTAACCACGGAGGTGAGGCGGTCAGGTTCTCTCTTTTCTCTTTGTCTAACCTCACATGTTGGTGGGCGCCTTCGGTTCTTTTTGGGTGCATGGGGTGATATTACTGGTGATAAGTATGTGTTACGAAATGTTCAGGGTCATAGCATTGAGTTTCTTAATGGGGACATTCCTCCATCCCAGCACAGGCCTGGTCGAACATTTAAATTGTCTGCTGCAGAACAGGCAGCAGGCTATAAGGAAATTTTGAGGCTAGAACAGAAGGGAGTGATAGAGAAAACGGTTCATGAGCCCGTGGAATTTGTTTCCAATATATTCACTCGACCAAAGAAGGATGGAGGCTGTCGAGTCATCATTGACCTGACTAGTTTAAATACTTTTGTAACATATACTCATTTCAAAATGGACACTTTTGAAACAGGCAAATCATTAATTTCACATGGTTGCTTTATGGCATGCATTGATTTATAAGATGCGTACTATACTGTATCCATTCAAAAATATTATAGGAGGTTTCTGAAATTTATCTGGATGGGTCAACTCTGGCAATATAGGGCTTTGCCCAATGGGCTTACCACAGCCCCTCGTTTATTCACTAAATTGGTGAAGCCAATTATGGCCTATTTACGACAACGACATCATATAGTAATGGCCTATTTAGATGATATCTTAATTGTGGGCCACACCCTGGAATTGGCTCAACAGGGTGTTGCTGCTGCAGTCAATTTATTTCAGCAGCTGGGGTTCATTGTCCATCCAGCCAAATCAAAGTTCTGCCCCTCCCAGGTAATTCATTATCTGGGGTTTACGGTGGACTCTATTCGCATGAGGGTCACCATACCACCTAATAAGGTTGAGGAGGTCACCCAGGTGTGTCAAGGTTTAATCACCGCTGGTATACCATCGATTCGTCATACAGCTACAGTAATTGGCAAACTTGTAGCATTGTTTCCGGCAGCCCGATATGGGCCTTTGCATTATCAGAATTTGCAAAGGGCCAAGATCGCTGCGTTAAGACAGCACGCTGGTCATTATGATCGACCAATGCAGCTGCCGCCTGAAGCGACGGATGAGTTACGATGGTGGGTGCGCCACATTAGTAACTCGTTTAAGCCTATTATTGAGGCTACTCCGGTGGTATACTTGCAAACTGATGCGAGCTCTTATGGCTGGGGAGCTACGGATCATTCCTCTAGTTGCGGAGGCAGATGGGATACGCTTGAGGCTACTATGTTGTTGTCACACGGGATCAACTATTTGGAGCTACTTGCAGCATTCCACGGACTTCGTGCTTATTGTTCCAAGATTTTTGGGGCACATGTCCGTCTCCAAATAGACAACGCCACAGCGGTGGCATATTTAAACCATATGGGCGGTACCAGGTCAGTTTCGTGTGATAAATTGGCTAACTCAATTTGGCTCTGGTGTGTTCAGAGAGACATTTGGATTTCAGCTACCTATTTGCCAGGTGAGCTTAATACTGTGGCGGACACCAGGTCACGCAAGTTCAATGACAATATTGAATGGATGTTGCATCCTGAAATTTTTGCCAAAATCACAGCCAAATTTGGGAAACCGGATATTGACCTTTTTGCGTCCCGGTTGAACCATCAGGTACCAACCTACGTTTCGTGGGAACCAGATCCTGGGGCTATGGCGCTAGATGCTTTCTCGCTGGACTGGGGGAATTGGTTTCTTTGCATTCCCCCCGTTTTGCCTCATCAGTCGAGTATTACGAAAGATTCAGATGGATGCAGCTAAGGGCATCCTTATTATACACGACTGGCCTACACAGCCGTGGTATCCGGTGGTCTTTGACATGCTCAGTGAGCCTTGGGTCCTTTTGAAGGGTTGCCCAGAATTAGTTACTCACCCTGTCTCAGGGGAGCCACATCCCTGCCATGGCTATTTAAATTTGTTGGCTTGCAGGTTTTGTACAGGCCGTCAGTCAATACGGCCTCTCAACTCGGGCCATGGATACCATTGCGGCGTCGTGTCGAGAGTCAACAAGGCGAAGATACCGCTCACATATCAAGAAGTGGGAAGCCTTCTGCAGCCGCTCTCGCATCACGTACGATGCCGTGACTATAACCGACGTCCTGGAATTCCTCGCGGGGTTGCACCATGATGAACACTTAAGTTACAGTGCCATCAACAGCGCCAGGAGCGCGCTGTCATTCTACCTCAAGATTGAGGTGGGATCCACCAGGCTAGTGTCCAGGCTCATGCGGGGTATATTCAATATGAATCCGCCTACACCACGCTACAATATCACCTGGGATGTCAGGGACGTTTTAACCCTGCTCAGGACGTGGTCCCCCATGGACGGGCTCCAGCTGGACAAACTCACCATGAAGCTGGTGATGTTGCTAGCGCTGACTTCAGCACAGAGGGTACAGACACTCCATAAACGACGTGTCGACAGAATGATGTCTACCCCTACAGAAGTAGTCTTCTTCGTTGATGAGCTACTAAAGCAGCATAGACCTGGGTGCACAGGGCTGCAGCTGAAGTTCCCGGCATACCCCGCAGATGCTAGGCTGTGTTTAGCCTCCCATATCCGTCACTACGTCAAGGTGACGGCATGCATCAGAGGAATGGAGAGATACGTGCTTGTCACTCATAAAATACCTCATCATCGAGTGACAGTCCAGACGATATCCAGGTGGCTCTGGGTCGTCTTGGGTAAGTCAGGTATCGACACTAATGTGTTCACGTCTCATTCCACCAGGGCTGCATCGACGTCGGCGGCGAGGGTCATGGAGGTGCCCATGGACCATATTCTCGCCACAGCAGGATGGGCTAATGAAGCTGTGTTTCAGCGATTTTATAACAAGCCTGTTGCTGCTCCTCTACAGTTCGCGGAAGCCGTGCTGAATGCAGGCCGAGAACGTGAAGGTGTCCCCGCATGAGGGGTTTTTTGATTTGTTGTTAATAAATATGCTCTTGTTTTGCAGTATGAACTATTTGAGCAAGTTTGTTCCTCCCATCCATCCCTGCTAGTGGTGTGTCAGCATGGACGTGGTCCAGGGCGTGTAATCACAGAAGCTTTGAAGTCTTCACGAAGTCACTCACGTGACTCCGAAATGAAATAGTAAGATTGAACGAGAACTTACCAGTTCGAAGGTTGATCGTTATTTCATGAGGAGTCGCGGTGAGGGATTTCGTGCCCTCCACGCCCAACCCTCAATCGCCTTCACCTGGTAATTTGAGTCTCTTTCATCTTACTATGCTAAGTCATTTCTGTTATTGGTTTCTGTGATTCCACACCGCTACTTTGAAGAATGTCGAGCATGCGCGCCGGCGGGCTCTTCATGAAATCCCTCACCGCGACTCCTCATTAAATAACGATCAACCTACGAACTGGTAAGTTCTCGTTCAATCTTACTATTCTCCGTTTCACATCAGCTCGAACATATCTCTGCCAGGTTTCCAGGGCAATTATAATGAGGCCCAAGTAATGTTGCAGTCCTCTGAATACGTAATTTTCAAACAATTTAACATTATTTGCCTGTATCAGGAATTACCAGTGCAGCTGTGCTAGTGGTAATGAGCACACCCCGATTATCATACAAGACCACGATTTTGCTATCTCGTCAAACACAACACAGATTTTTACGTTCTGATACCTGAATATGTGTACTAATGTTCATTGTTCGGAAGTATTTTACGGAATATTTCACATCCCTATTAAGATTGTAAGATCATAAAGCATAGGAGAAGAATTGGGCCATTCAGCCCATCGAGTCTCCTCGAACATACCTTCAGTGTGTTTTCCTCTATTTTTCCCTCTGCACTCCATTCTTCTTCCTGCGCCCCGTCACCTTAGGCAATCTAACTGATCAAGATCCAATGACTAGGATCCTCTGTTTTAAATATTCACAATATCTTGGCCGCCACCGCCGTCTTTGGCAATCAATTCCACCGATTCACCACTCTCTCGTGAAATAGATTTGTCCTCAACTCCATTATAAAGGTGCGTCCTTTTTATTCTGAGGCTGTGTCGCCTTATCCTAGACATTCTCACTACTGGACACATCTTCTCCACGTTCACTCCATCCGGATCTTTTATTAATTATAACACTTAATCGAAGGAGGATCCAGCGTCGAATGCACCGTTGTCTTATCAGGAACTACTGCTTGCATGTTCGCTCTATGCATAGCAAAACGTACAGTGGCTTGCAAAGTATGCATACCCCTTGACATTTTCCACATTTTGTCACGTTACAACCAGAAACGTAAATGTATTTTATTGGGATTTTATGTGATAGACCAACACAAAGTGGTGTATAATTGTGAAGTGGAAGGAAAATGATACATGGTTTCCAAATGTTATTACAAATAAAAAACAGAAAAGTGTGGCGTGCAAATGTATTCTGCCTCCCTGAGTCAATACTTTGTAGAAGCACCACTCGCTGCAATTACAGTATTTTGCGGTATGTCTCTACCAGCTTTGCACATCTGGAGACTGACTTTTTTGTCCATTCGTCTTTGCAAAATAGCTCAAACTCAGTCAGATTGGATGTAGAGGGTCTGTGAACAGCAATTTTCAAGTTTTCCCGAGATTCATAATTGGATTTAGGTCTGGACTTTGACTGGGCCATTCTAACTAATACATATGCTTTGTCTAAACCATTCCATTGTAGCTCTGGCTGTATGTTTAGGGTCGTTGTCCTGTTTAGAATTAACCTCCGCCCCAGCCTCAAGTCTTTTGCAGACTCTAACAGGCTTTCTTCCATGTTTGCCCTGTATTTGGCTCCATCCATCTTCCCATCTACTCTGACCAGCTTCCCATTCCCTGCTGAAGAAAAACATCCCCATGGCATGATGCTGCCACCACCATGTTTCACAATGTGCAGTGTTAGTTTTCCGCCACACAAAGCATTTTGCATTGAGGTCAAAAACTTCTATTTTGGTCTCATCAGACCAGAGTACCTTCCTCCACATGTTTGCTGTGTCCCCCACATGGCTTGTGGCAAACTGCAAACGGGAATTCTTATGGCTTTGTTTCAAAAATGACTTTCTTCTTGCCACTCTTCCATAAAGGGCCGATTTGTGGAGTGCATGACTAATAGTTGGCCTGAGGACAGATTCTCCCACCAGAGTTGTGGATCTCTGTAGCTCCAGAGTTGCCATGGGCCACTTGGCTGCTTCTCTGATCAATGATCTCCATGCCCGGCCTGTCAGTTTAGGTTAAAGGCCATGTCTTGGTAGGTTTGCAGTTGTGCCATACTCTTTCCATTTTCGGATGATGGATTGAACAGTGTTCCGTGAGATGTTCAAAGCTTGGGATATTTTTCTATAACCTAACCCTGCTTTAAACTTCTCCACAACTTTATCCCTGACCTGTCTGGTGTGTTCCTTGGGCTTCATGATGCTGTTTGTTCACTAATGTTCTCTAACAAACCTCTGAGGCCTTCACAGAACAGGTGTATTACACACAAGTGGACTCTATTTACTAATTAGGTGACTTCTGAAGGCAATAGGTTGCACTGTATTTTATTTAGGGGTATCAGATTAAAGAGGGCTTAATACTTTACCACGCCACATTTTTCAGATTTTTATTTGTAAAAAAAATTGAAAACCAAGTATCATTTTCCTTCCACTTCACAATTACGCGTCACTGTTTTGGTCTATCACATTAAATCCCAATAAAATAGATTTACGTTTGTGGTTGTAACGTTACAAAATGTTGAAAAGTTCAAGGGGTATGAAAACTTTTGCAAGCCACTGTATACAAGCGCGCAGTGTTCAACGAATTAAGACATACATCTTTTGTCAATGCGTTACCAGGAATAATCTTCTTCGTGGATTGTTACCTTGTCGTGGTGGAGAAACTTGTGTGGTCCTGAAATCCTAAGAGCGACGCTGGCTGGTGCTTTGCTCCTGTTAGGGCCACCCATGGCGGTAAGGTCGACGAAGACGTCCCAGATAAAGTGCAATCCAACCAAGACATAAACGCTGGAACAAGCGGAGGATGACGGCACGCTTTAGTGGAGCGGCACAATGGCTGGGAAGGCGAAAACTGAAAAGGGTCTCTGGTCGTCTTGGAGTCCATGCCACAGGATCCTGACCCAGATCTGTCACAAACCGTGTGATGACTGTCTGTGCACAAGTCTCCCCACGTTAAACAAAGTAACGATAAAGAGTCCTGCCTAATACCCTGGATTAAGTCCCATGGCGATCAGCAAGTGGCGACAGGGACAGGATTGTGAGATGTGGAAGCCCCTAGTCGTGAGTTGGCACAACAGGCAGTGGGTGCTAGATTGAGTCACTAGACTCTTGGAAAGAGGCAGAAGAGCCCTTCGGCAGCTATACCCACGACTGAGCATTGTTCTTTGGAAATGCATTCTGCTCATCCCACTAGGGGAAAGGACTAGAATTTGCTCACCTCACTACGTGAAAGGGCCTCAAATTTACCGACTGAATTACCGCGCCGAGAAGTAACATCATGCATGGTCTGAAACACAGAAATATTAATATAAAATTTGGAACATGGATTGCGCAAACATTGATGGATAGTGCAAACAGTAACAGACCCCAGAGGAGAACCGCGATCATTGCAAGAGAACTGCGAAGATGCCGGATTGACATAGCTGCCCTTTCCGAAACCTGGCGAGCAGACAACTGAAGGAGAAGAGAGGCTACACTTTCTTCTGGAAAGGAAAAACTGCTGATGAGCCCAGGATCCATGAAGTTGGGCTTGCCATCAGGAAGCAACTCATCAGCCACCTCTTTGAACTTCCTACGGGAATCTGTGAGCGTCCCATGACCATCCATCTTGTGCTTGCCAACAACCAGATGGCAAAAGTTGTGAGTGCCTATGCCCTACTTCAAATTCTGAAGAGGAAGCAAGGAAGATCTTCTACGCCGGATTTGAAGAGACACTGTATAAAATCACAAGGGAGGATACGATTATTCTCCTATGAAACTTCAATGCCAGGGTCGGCCTGGACCAACACCTCCAAAAGGGTACCATAGTAAAGAAAGTCACCGGGTACATCAACTCCAATAGAAGTCTGCTTCTCAGCAAATGTGCTCAGCACGACCTCATCATCACTGACACTGGGGTGGGAGATTGCAACCTTCACGAGGTCCACCCTGTTTCAACGAATGCAATCAACCTGGCGTGCACAAGCAGAACATCAAACGGAAAAAGTGTTTTATAACTTAAGACCTGTCTCACGGTGTGAGTCCACCAACGAGTGACCCCAAGTGAAAAAAAAGACTCGTGGTTGTGTACGAGATTCCAAGTTTATGTTCAAGATTTTAATCGAGTTCCACGGGTATGTCATTTCAGCGATGTTCCACGTTCCTCTCCCGAGTTACCAAGTTCCTCTCCCATTACTCTTGAGACAACCGTGAATGAACATCTGTTTTAATAAACATCTGTTTTAATAATAAGTGTTAAAGAAGGCATCTCCATCCTGTGGCTTTGAGTTAAAGATGGAATTCAGCGCCTCCGCATGTATTGATATGACCTGCAATGGGAAAAGGCGCACTGTGCAGTGCCAGAGCGGACGGAGGTTTGTTATATTTTAATTGAATTTACTGCCAGGTCTACACACTGCGGGGAGACGGGAGATGAAATATTTGAATGCGGACAGATGACTCTGCGCTTGCTCGTTCTAAGCGGAATATATGTTTAGTTGCCTTTCAAGGCGGGCTTTGGTTTTATTCCTTGTTTTTTTTTATTCGCACACACTGTTTGTGTGTGAGCGTGTGAGAGGTTCATGCCGGGTGCCGGCCGGCCGCAGCCGCTGTTCTTTCACATCAGTTGCACATTAGATTGTTCCGAAACGGAGCTCAGGGTTCGCCTCCTGAGCTGCTTTTGTGCCCAGTTGAGGTGGAGGGAGTTTGCGGGGGGGGGGGGGGGTGCGCGAGCGTCGTTAATCTGTCGGGGGTGACAAGGCTCTTGGGTTAGGCTGGGATCATTCTCTGCGGAATGATTGCCCACCAGTCTCAAAAGCCGCTGCGTCTCCCTGTCCCTGGGATAGCATGTGTCGAACAAACAGCGCAATACCCCCCTCCCCCTCCACGCCAACACGAAGGGCAACGATCCCAAGGTTTTAGCGTCATAAACAGCGGGCAGGCGACAATCACCCGCCATAACGCTTCTGGTCAGCATTATGCAATAGTCACCAAAATACACTGCATGTTTGGAAATAAAATATACAAAATATGTCAATCCCACTGGATAGGCCTTAGCCATGGTGCTGTACAACACGGAAACAGGTCCTTCGTCCCAGCTTGGCCGTGCCGTCCAATGTGGTGTCTTGCGGTAGCCCTATTTGCCTGCATGTGGCCCATAACCATCTAAACCCTTCCCATCCATTGATCTGTCGTTAATAACCTCAACAAAACCCCTGCTCAGTTTCCTGGGTCCAACTCAGAGAGACGTCTCCCCCTTTCTAGGATTAATCGCTCCACTGTTTATAATGTTCGCTGCAGCATAAAGTCCTCGACAGTGAGCCCCATGGGCAATCACTACCAAAGTGGCTGCTCACACAGTCAGTACACCTGTCTACCGTACTAAGTCACCCGCGGGAAACTGAAGGGGGCAACAATCAAAAGCCACGGATACAAATAATGTCATACACAAGAAAGTGCAGATGCTGGTTGACAAAAAGTGAACACACGGTGCTAGAATTACACAAAGAAGCAGCAGAAATTTGGAAACATCATCCCGTCACCCATTCCTTCTCTCCAGAGATGCTGCCTGCCCGCTGAAGAGTGCCCGCGGTAGATTCACGAGTCACTAAGGTAAACTCACGGGCCACTACGTTATTGCAACGAGTTTAAATGTTTACATTTTTAACTTGAGCAGTACATTTGACTCGTGGAAAACGCGCGCGTGTTCCCGCTACGTTAATTGTACGCGATTGGGGTCACTTGTCGGTCGACTCGCACCGTGAGACAGGGATTTTAAAGGCCGGTCTCACGGTGCGAGTTGACCCACGAGGGACCCCGAGTTTTCACTCGCGGTAATCACGTACAATTACGTAGCTGGAACGTCGGAACTAGCGCGCGCAACTTAGCGACTCGTGGCGTTAATGGCAGGTACCCCTGAAACTTGTTAATTCGTGAAAAAAATCAAACATGTTTGAGGTTTTCCACGAGTAAAATTTAGTGTTCAAGTTAAAAATTGAAACGTTTTAACTCGTTGTAATAACGTAGTGGCCCGTGCGTTTACCTTATCGACTCGTGAGTCTACAGTGGCACCGTCAATGGAAACTTTTATTTTCCCAGGTGGGAATGGAGTTACCCGAGGCCAGACTCCAATAGTAGCAACATTGAAAGTGACAGCAAAAGGTGGGAGCAGGAACCTTCATTTGAATTTGCAATGAGGTTAAATTGATTGTCATCCATGATCATAAAAAGTCGCATATTGGATGTAGTGGGATTATTTACGGGTGACTGTGGCTACCGATGACTGTGAACCGGGAGGGGGGGGGCACACTATTCACTTTTCCACAAGCATTTACCAACATTGTCTCATATTTTGTTGACCGCATGTACAAGCTTTCAATATACATTTTACACCACTTATTCCGACTTTGTCTAGACCCTTCTGGAAGTCCGTATTCAGGTTGTTAAGGTTTGTCCTGAGCATTCATTGCTTTCAGGACGATGCTGGCAACCGACAAACTCGCCACGACGATGCACAACTACCCGACACAAACAACATTAGGTTTAGATTTATTACTTTCATGCCTAAAGTTATGTTTTGCATGCTATCCAGTCAAATCAGATTATACTATACATAAATAGAAGTAAACTAAATTCAAGAACATAGATTGGGACAGAAACAAAATGCAGATCTTGTCGTTCACAATATTTTACAGCTGAATTCCAGAGACAAAGTCCAATGGCCACAATGAGGTAGAGGAGTATCGGACGGTCCCCCAACTTATGGAATGACCATTCAGAAGTCTGATAACAGAGGGAAAGAATGCATTCCTGATTCAACAGATCCGCGCTTTTAAGCTTCTGTTTCTTCTTCCGATGGGAGCGGGGATGGGAGGGAATGGCCCGGAAATGAAAGGTCTTTAGTTAAGTAGGCTGCTTAATGCAGTTGTAGGCAATGGGGGGTGTTTTCTCTGTGTGGGGAAATGAAGAGATGCAGAGTGGGGGTAGAGTTGGGGAAGTACCACTCGCTACGTGCGGATCCTACGCTCCCGTCAAACTCACCTGCTTCTGATGCCCGCACTCCCTCTAAAGTCTGAAGAAGGGTCTCGACCTGAAACGTCGCCTATCTCCTTCGCTCCTTAGATGCTGCTGCACCCGCTGAGTTTCTCCTGCTTTTTGTGTAACCCTCCTTCTAAAGTTCGTGGGTTCAATAGAAAATGTAGCACTCTGCTGTCAAACATATATAAAAGTGTGAATACAAGATGCCTTAGTGCATTAATAAGGATATCTAATAGACCGGAAAATCTGCTGTAGGAATAAGGAACTGCAGATGTTGGTTTAGACAAAAGGGCACAAAAGTGATGGAATAACTCAGCGGGTCAGGCGGAAGCAACACCACACCGTCCAGAAACTCGTACTCTCCGGTAGGACGGTTCAGACTCTGAAGATGGGCCCCGACCCGAAACACCACCTATCCATGTTCTCCGGATGTGCAGCCTGGCTCGCTGAGTTACCCCTGCACTTTGTATCCTTTCAGGAAAATCCGCTTGTTTGGGCGCCACTGAAGTCTCCGGAATATTAGATTAATGGAGTTTTACTGTAATGAACGTTTTACCATAACCTGTCGACTCTTCTAAGCCTCGGTTAATGAAAGCAATGATTCCTTACACGTTCCTTGAGCAAATCATCAAGTGCTCGGTGGATACGAGCTCGGTGGGTCAGGCTATGGAGTTCGACATTTCATTCCGCGACCCTTCTTCAGAATGACCATTCTTCACCATCGGTCTGAAGAAGGGTCCCAACAGGAAACGTCCCCGTCCAATCCCTCCACGGAAGCTGCCTGACCTCCTGAGTTCCTTCAGTGTTTCGTGTTTTGCCCAAGATTACACCAGTTGCAGCTTTTTTGTATCAGCATCTTCCTAACCACTGCATCTAGCTGTGTTAAGTAGAAACAAATAACTGCAGATGCTGGTTTATACCAAACATAGACACAAAATGCCGGAGTAACTCCGCGGATCAGGCAGCATTTCTGGAGAGATGTTTTAGATCGGGACCCTTCTATCGAAACAACACCCATCCTTTTCCTCCACAGATGCTACCTGACACACTGAGTTACTCCGGCACGTTGTGTCTATCTGAAGAGGTTCACTGACACCCTCTTTTGCCAGGAAAACAAACGTACCGCATTTTGGAGACACCCACGCTCCAAACTGTGGCATCTCATTGACTATTGTACGAGCCAGTGATGGTCGTGACGTGAACATGAATAAGGAGAACAAAGGCCATGATCGATGCAGACGACTGCTGGACAGATCATCGCCTGATCCGCTCCATGGTGTCCATCAAACACAAGAGGAAGATCTTACCCGCTCGCAGGACGATCTTACCCTCTCACCCTGGCCACGCACTCTTTCAATCACTTCCCTCTGGAAGGCGACTCCGGACTGTCACAGCAGCCAGTCAGACATTAAAAAAAAAACACTTTTTTTCCCACGAGTAGTATCTCTACTCAATAAGCAAAAATCTGTAGCCTCCTTTTGTTCTGGTACTTTATTTATTCACATGTTTAATCAATAATGTTTTATTATTAACTAGACTGAGTGCGCCCCATTGGGTCCCAACTTCACACGGGAGGGCTAGTCCCCCAAAAACAATATTCCACCTCTCCACCAATTGCAATATTGCTGGCAAGTGGGGGGGGACTGTTCTGGACCGCTAGCATGGTGTTGAGCGCCGAAGGGACTGGTTTCCAGAGGGCTAGTATGGACATTGTGGGCCGAATGGATTATTGTGCTTGCAGCTCAGTCACTGAGACCACTCACGCACACCCTCAAACACACATGTTCACACACACACACACACACACTCACACTCACACACGCACACACTCAGACACAGACATACACTCACACACACATACACTCACACACCCATGCACACACACACACATACACTCACACATACATACACTCACAAACACACGCACACACGCACGCGCACACACACAAACACACACACACACACACACACACACACACACACACATACACACTCACACACACACACATACACACACACACACACTCACACCCACACATACACTCACAAACACATACACACCCACTCACTGACTCACACACCATATTCATGGCAGTAAACGTTCTTGAATACGCACACGGCTGAGCGCGGCCTCTCCACTTTGGGGCAAAGATGCTTCAGCGAAGCAAGAAAGACCACTCCTTCTAAATGCATTGGGCTGACGTGTCGTACGCAACGGAGCGGAACGTGGGCCTTGTTTTCATCCATATATGTAACCTGACCCGACCCGACTAGCACTGTAATCAACATTGCGGGGAAACAGTTTGTGTAATAAATTATCATTCTGAAAATGAGAAGAATTTAACCAAAAACTTGCATTTTTACGAGGATGTTTCCGTAACCGGCTTCCGTCTCCGCACTAGTTATCTTTGCTCCGCTATGGGATCATTGGTGCGGAGACGGAAGCCGGTTCCAGAAATGGGGCCGACAAATTACCCATGAGTCTGCACATGACCGTACTACGTTTTTTTCGTCGAGTGATCTATCTTGCTTTGATACAGGTGCTCCCACTACGACAGAGGTTCAAAATGCCATCAAGCGCCTTAAGAACAACAACGGACCGGAGCTCTTGTGGCACATCAAAGCCCTACTCCTCAATGTCTACGGAAAAGAACTCCGCTCAGAACCCAGGGATGCTCTAATAGTGACCATATTTTAAGAAGGGGTACAAGGCTAAATATGGAAATTACAGAGGCGTCTCACTCCTGTCAACAACTAGCAAAGTCCTCGCTCTGGACCCGTAAACCGACTTCAACCACTGTCTGCGGAGCGACTCCTAGAACCACAGTGTGGCTTCCACCCATCCAGAGGTACAGCAGACATGATATTCACAGCACGCTGACTCAGGAAAAATGCCGTAAGCAAAGGCAGCTTTTGTACATGGCCTTCATAGGCCTGACAAAGTTTTATGACTGCGTAGACCACCAGGCTCCTTGGAGTATACTATTAAGGCATGGTTGGCACGACAGGTACATCGTAATATTGAGGCGTCTACATGATGGCATGTCGGTCACAGAGCTCAGCAACTGCGGTGCTCAGAACGAGCCGTTCACTTTGGCAACGGTCGTGAAACAGGGATGCATCATCGCAATCACCCTGTTTATCGACTTGATTGCTGTCATACCTCACCTCATTGGCGAGAAAGAGCTGCCACAGGGGATACCAATCCTTACAGAAATGACGATTGGCTCATTAACCTTAATAGGTTGAAGGCGAAGAGCAAAGTCACTAGCACCACCGTCATAGAGCTTCATTACGCGGATCACTGAGCCATTGCAGCACACTCTGCAGAAGACCTCCAGGGCTTTGCCAAAGCATACAGAGCCACGGGCCTAGCCTTAAATATCAAGAAGACCCAGGGCCTACATTAACCTCACCCAACTAGCCGTCAACCCAGCCTACTATTAAAGTACACTACAATGTTGCCTGGGTTCCAGCAACTAAGTTACAGAGATAGGTTGAACAAGTTAGGTATTTATTCTTTGGAGCGCAGAAAGTTAAGGGGGGACTTGTTGAGGTCTTTAAAATGATGAAAGGGATAGACAGAGTTGATGTGGATAAGCTTTTCCCATTGAGGGTAGGGAAGATTCAAACAAGAGGGCATGACATGAGAATTAAGGGACAGAAGTTTAGGGGTAACATGAGGGGGAACTTCTTTACTCAGAGAGTGGTGGCTGTGTGGAATGATCTTCTAACAGAAGTGGTGGAGGCAGGATCGATTTTAACATTTGAAAGTAAAGTGGATAGGTATATGGACGGGAAGGAAATGGAGGGGTATTGTCGGAGTGCAGGTAGATGGGACCAGGGGAAAATAAATGGTCGGCACGGACTGGAAGGGCCGAGAAGGCCTGTTTCCGTGCTGTAATTGTTATATGGTTATATGGTTATATGGTTGAACGACACCACTCTTGAAAACGTAGACCACTTTCTCTACCTGGCAGCATTCGTTCCTCAAAAGCTGACATAGACTCTGAGGTCAACCATCGCCTGAGTTGTGCAATCAGAGCCTACGCCAGACTCATGAAAAGAGTCTTTGAAGACAGATACCTAAAGGCTCAAACGAAATTGCTGGTCTACAGAACCGTTGTCCTCTCTACCTTGTTGTATGGAACCGAGTACCTAGAGTAGATACCTGAGAGCCATGGAACAATATCATTAAAGATCCTTACGAAAGATTCTGTGGATTAAATGGGAGGACAAACGCACCGACATCAGCGTTTTGGAGGAAGCCAACATGGCCAGCATCACCAACACTATAATGCAGCACCAACTTCGATGGACTGGCCATGTCATGCGAATGTCCAACACACGTCTCCCTAAACAAATCCTATACTCTCAATTGCAGGAAGGTCGGCAAGCCCCCGGCGGGCCAATGAAACGCTTCAAGGACAACGTCAAGAAGTCTGAAGAAATTCCACATCACATCGAACAACTGGGAGCACATTGCACTGAACATGCGCGCTAGGAGTAAATACGTGCAGGAAGGAGCTGCACGTCACGAAATGGAACTACGCCGTGTCGTAGAGACAACGCGACACCGTAAGGAGAGAGAGAAGGGGGTTAGACGACGACCAAACACCGCCAGTCTCCACTGCCCACGTTCCTCCAAGTTGTGCGGATCACAGGTCGGCCTCTACAGACAGATGCAGACCCACAAGTTGACGAACCTGTGGAGAGGGGAGGACATTCACACTCATTTCTAGTGACCGCCGATGATGATGAGATCTGAGTAGCACCCGAATCAGTGCAACAGGAAAATTACCTCCAACAGTGAGGTAGATGCGTTGTATTGACGAACTCTATGCAGAAAAGTTTCATAACCTTGTAAAAGTATTGTCTAGCGACAACACACAAACGGAGGGGTGGCTGTGGAGTGGCGACAGAGTTGCTGTCGTACAGCTGTCGTCGGACATCCGGTTTCGGTACGGAGTTTGTATGCTCTCTTCCTGTTACCGAGTGAGTTTTCGCCCGTTGCTCCAGCTTCATTCCACATTCAATAGGCGTGCATGTTTAAAGATTAATTGGATTCTTTAAATTGTTCCTATTGTACAGAATATAACGGGTGTGTGTGTGATCGTTGGTCGTCGCGGAGCAGATGTGTCGAAGCACATTTTCCCACGTAGTGTCTCTAAAATAAAGTCAGATGCATACAGATTCTCGCTCGAGAGAATAATCATAATCATAATCATACTGTATTAGCCAAGTATGTTATGCAACAGACGAGGAATTTGAAACATACGAGGAAAAATGGACCAGTTCCACCGTTGAACATTGGGAACCACCATTCAACAGACAGTGCCAGTAAATTTAAAACCAATGGAAGTTTGAGTCGATTGCTACCGTGTGCTACCCTATGCTTTGGTTCACAGTAGGTGAGGAAATACTTGACGAGGCTTTCAGCCATGGAATTGTCAGGAACACCAGCCGCTGGTGAAATAGCGGTGGATAGGATTCCTAAGAGCTCACCTAAATGTTTATTTTGGAATGTAGGAACACGGAACTGCTGATGTTTGTTAATAAATAAAAATACGCGAAGTGCGGGAAGAAATTAACGGCCAGTCAGCGTCTCTAGAGAACATAGCGAGGTGTCGTTTCGCGTTGGCCCCCTTCAGGGTGATCATTCAAACAGAATCCCGTCTGAGGAGGCGTCTCGATCTGACATGTCAGCTATCCTTGTTCTCCGTGTATACTCTCTGTCCCACTGAGTTGCTCTTGCACTTTGTGTCTTTGTTTTATTTTGGAATGTCTGCTTGCTAATCAGTTGCCATTTCAATCGGCTTGGCATATTAATAAAACGCATTGCCTAAGCGTCAGGCATCTGAGTCTAATCGTTTTTTGTACGTCGGCGTTGAACAGACGCAAACGTCATCTCAGAAGATCACATAACTTAGTTTTCTTGTGGCAGCAAAGCATAAATTCCGACTCTGTCTTCTCCGCTGACAGTGTCTCTGATAATATTGTAGTATTATTCTTAAACTTGCTTATCTTTTGGCTGAGCGCCAAAGAACGCAGACGCTGATAAAATGCCAAGCTCCTCGCATTGATAGTTTGATTTGCAATATCAGCGATAAAAATGCAAGATCAGAACTAAATTATCTCCACGTTTGCAATCTGAGTACTGAGAGCAAGTCAGTTATAAAAAAGATTTCACCCAGAGGTGAGTCGATATTATTTTCAATATATTGTGCGATTACAAATACATTATAATTATGTAAAATCGTCCCAAAGGCACCAGCCTAAAGCCTTTTTAGCAAATTGAAATGAGGTGATAAATTTGGACACAGCTGGTGCTCAGGAATTCATTTGGGTCCAATTGTAGACCAAATGAATTTTTCATAGACTAAATTTTCAATAGCAATTAAATAGCGTGGTTTAGTTCACATTTCAACTTAACTTTGCAAGCTGTAAATGCTCGCCTTTCCAACACAGCTTCAACGTTGCAGCATTCACTAAAATCATCAGTGGGAGGCTCGTATGTTAGGAATCGCGGAGCTAAATATTTGGAGAAAAAAAAACATAATTTCGTTATAAAGGTTTGGATCAACTTCAAAAATATCTACTTTTAAGTTTGCATATAATTAACTGTTTGTACAATCACACTAATCTATCACTTGCAATCCCTTGATTCCTTACATTAATAAGTCGCGCAACACCGGGATTATTAATAAATTTTAATTCACGTGTAAGAAATTCATGGGAAATGGCTATGCAATGATTTGACAAATTGTGCGGTATATGAAAGGGCCATTATGTACAAATGACTACAGAAAATTCAGGTAAAACCATTATGGAAGCCCATGGACACATTATGTGACATTAACATTCAATAACTGCAATAATTCAAAATTTCTATTTAATTATGGCAACGGCAGCCTTCCCCTTTATGATTCGCAGACATGTTTTTTTCTTCACTGTACGCACTTACCATCTGTAATAATGGACTTCTTTGCGTTATTGCAATGTTAGCAAGTTTGAAGAAAGGGAATTGAAGCCCATAGAGCATTAACCCACGATCTATCATTGTTATGTAACGATATGAGTGTTTCAACTCGCCTAAAATGATGTAATATTTTCCTCCTTCTCATTCAATGTTTCAAACAATGTGCTCTCCATAACCTTAAAGAAACAGATTAGGAGTTTCTGTCCGGCTCAGGTTTATTACATATAATTAGTTATAATTATTCACCATAAACATCGCATCACATTTCCCCTATTGCAATCAGTAAATAAAGAATACACGATTGAACGAATGTTTAATGTATTAAACAGTACTGAATTCCTCACTACATATCGGGTCCTGCTACATATTTCTCTGTTCACATGAGACCAATGAATGAAAAGTGTAATGGCATAGTACCTCAGTAATTGAGCAGCTAAAGTCTGGAAATTGGACCTAGATTTTGCATTCGTTGCAAGGCAGGGTAATAGGTTACATTAAAGTTAGTAGCCGTCTTACTTATTTTGAAACTGGTATCAGGGATGGCGAGTGTGAAGTTAATGGAGTGTCGAAAACATGGAGCTGTAACATTTGATTGTTATGTAATACGTACAGACCTTGTGAATTCAAACTCCCAAGCTCTAGTCTTTACTTATTATCTTAATGGGCTCGTTTGAAGGCAGTTAGCAACTGGCAATAGGTGTCGGCGTAACCAACGATGCCCACATGCATTGACAAAACTAAATGCATTCTGTGCAGGTGCTTCATTTTCACGATCTCTGGAAAATAGACCAACTGCAATATATAACCTTCTATTTCAGTCCCTGTGCCATTCTACTATCCCGTAGTCACAATGTAGGCTGAAGGTCTAAAGCACTGGCATACCCTGTCAAATATAAAAACTGTCCAATTACAGGAGCTATTTTTTTAAATATGAACGTCAACGTTTATGACGTAATGCATCTTGCAGTATGTTCGACGGTAACCACCATCTTTCATAATTTAACGTGGATTAATTTATGCGTTAATTTATTACGCGGAGTTTCCCATTTTATTGCGGATTCTCAGCAGTTAAACGATCAACACAATAAGCTGACAGTAATCTGATTTACTATAAAAATATAAAATCTAATGGGGAATGGTCTGTCATTGTCATTTCATTTTCATCTCCCATCGCATCTATCCTGTGGTAGACGCAACAAGCATATTATGTAATGTCAGGATATATGTAAGCAACTAGGTTTATTCGATATCCAATATAAATACACCACATCGATGGAGCTGAAATGAGCACGATTTTCAATCTCGTATAATGAAATGACGTAATACTGACGAAGGTGATTACTTACATGGTTACCCTGCAAGACGTATCGGTATGGAACTTCTGTATGCCAGTTATAATATTCTAACCGTTAACATATGGAGGTTGTAATTTTAAAATATGAATTTCATATTCGAGTAGCGGCGCTGCCTTGGCAGTTGCGGCTCGCCCGCAGTCTGTCTGTTCTTTCTTTTTTGTGTTCGTGTCCTCTTGTAGCTTGTTAATTTGACTTAATAGGTTGTGTACGTATGGGGGGAGGACGTGTATTAGCCTCTTCCTTCGGGGGGATGCGACTTTTCTTCTCGTATCCCCCGTCCCCGTCTCCGTCTGCGCTGAGGGCTAATGGCGGAGCTGGTGGCCTCCAATTGCGACCGATCTCGAGGCTCCGGAGGCCGAGCCAGCCAGGACTTACCAGCGCGAGGTTGGTATACTTCGCGGCTGTGGCGGGTTCCGGCTTTCAGGCGGCGGCCCGACTCGGGGCTGAGGCGGTGTTCCGGCGGCGGCTGCCCGACTCGGGGTTGAGGCGGTGTTCCGGCATTCCGGCGGCCCGACCCGGAGCTGTGGCAGCGTTCCGGCGGCGGCGGCGGCGGTGACCCGAATTCGGAGGATCAGCCGCGGGCCCAGTAGACGACATCGTCGTGAGCTCGCAGGTCACAGGTTGGTGACCTGTTTTTCCGGAGCTCCCGCGGCAACAGCTTCGTCCGCTGGACTGGAGGGCGGCAGCTTCGGCAGCTTCGAATGCCCCGGGTCGCCGAGTTGAACCGGCCCGTTCGCGGAGCACTGTTGAGCCGCGGGACTTACTTACCATCACCAGGTGGGGTCACAACATCGTAGGTCTGGGTCGCCTCAGCACACAGGAGGAACAAGAAGGGAAGAGACAAAGAGTTAAGATTGTTCCCTTCCATCACAGTGAGGAGGTGTCTGGTCAACTCACTGTGGCGGATGTTAAATTTGTGTTTATTGTGTGGTTTTCTTATTTTATTATATGTATGACTGCAAGGCAACGAAATTTCGTTCAGACCGGAAGGTCTGAATGACATTAAAGTTTCCAGGATTCCAAGATTCCCAGATATTGCTCTGTTGCTAAAAGCAGAAGACAAATGAAATGCATTGTTGCAAATCCGCATCGATATACACATTCTTAGAGAAATAAATTAGATATGTAGATCAAACAGTATTGCTGATTCGATCTGTGTCTAGATTTGCTGCTGACCTGATCCATAATCCATGTCAAGTTTCCACAACACTACCTACTATCATGCGGGTAGCCAACAGACAATAGACAATAGGTGCCCTCGTAGGCCATTCGGCCCTTCGAGCCAGCGTCGCCATTCAATGTGGTCATGGCTGATCATATGCAATTAGTACCCCGTTCCTGCCTTCTCCACATTTCCCCTAACTCTGTAAGAGCCCTATCTAGCTCGCTCTTGAAAGTATCCAGAGAACCGGCCTCCACCGCCTTCTGAGGTAGAAAATTCCACAGACGCACAAATCTCAGTGAGAAAACGTGTTTCCTCGTCTCCATATTACCCCATATGCTTAAACTGTGGCGCCTGGTTCTGGACTCTTCCAAAATCGGGAACATGTTTCCAGCCTCACAACATGTCCAAAGCCTTAATAATCTTATATGTCTCAATAAGATTCCCTCTCATCCTTCTAAACTCAAGTGTATACAAGCCCAGCCGCTCCATTCCCTCGACATATGACAGTCCCGCCATCCCAGGAATTAACGTCACGATTTTGGATTCCTCTAAAAGATCACCCCTCATCCTCATGCGATCCAGGGAATAAACTCCCAGCCTGCTAAACCTCTCCTTATAGCTCAGGTCCTCGAGTCCTGGCGGCAGAATGGCACAGCTGCTGCCTCACAGCTCTAGGGACCCTAGTGTTTGTTAGTTCAACTTACAACTCCGACACATTTCGATGGTCTATGTATGTATTCTAATTAAAGTAGTCATTATGGTATATAATGACTCTGCACCAATAGTACTTCGCCCATAGTGGCAGAAGTGAGATTTTCCTTCCAATTTGGCTATTATTCCCAATGCTTTTCATAGACTCAGACATGGCTGAAGATTTCCAAAAACCTGAGCCGCATGTTTTCGATAGTAAAATTGGCAGCGGTGGCGTAGCTTTGAACGACAGTATGATTTGTTCATTGCTGCAACTTCTAATGATAAGCCGGCAATTGTCCGTGCAAGCATGCTCCTTCTCCTCCCAGAATATTAAGCTTACGAACGAACGAACGAGCATTACAGTTTGTGTATGCTGAGGCAATAACCTATCCACCTGCCGATGGTGGAGAGCCAATCGTTACCCTGGCAGAGTCGCCAGATAAACCGGAGTGTGTGAAGAGAATGTTTCGACAATTGTGTGACCCTCAAGCTGATCCACTCATCGAATGCGTGAAATATTTCTCAACATACCACCATGAGGGCGAAACTATTGAATCGTTTGTGTTAGCTATAAAAAAAAAGCTGGAAGAATTTGCAAATTTAGCTATCTGAAAGACGTGTTCATTAGAGGACGGTTTGTGTGCGGTTTTTTCAATGAGAAGCTGAGAAGAAAGCTCGACCGCGACCCTGCAATAACTCTGGATAGAGCTATAGCGGTCTGTGAGAATTACAAGCTGTCGATTCGCAATGCTCAAACGCTCAATCAATCATATATATCTGGCTGACGCCTTATCGCCTGCTCCCAGGAGGTCGAACGCCCGGCACACATGAGAAATATACACTTTTGACATTATGGCAATAGATTTCACTCGTCCTTCAAATCTGGATACTTTTGTGGTTCGCACGACAGAAGATGCCACCCTCAGAAGATGCTCGCCTCAGTCATCAATCGCAGCTAGACTGGCAATCAGCATTCGCGTCCGCTTGCTGTTCGACCTTACTTTTCTCTCCATTGAAGGAGGGATTGGCAATAATGACAACAAGGGAGTGATCCCGAATCACTCCAACAGAAGTATTTTGACGCTGTACCCAGAAGTCATCCTGGCTCTAAAGCTACGGTGCAACGAGCAAAAAGCATGTATTTCTCGCCTGCAATGTCAGATTATATGCGCCAGAGTTTGCAGGCCGGTTATGTGTGCAACATCATGGCTCCTCATCAGCAGAGATGATGATGAGGAGCCCCTTTGCATGGCTCCCTTTGCAGCACCTGTTTCCTGACGCCGTGGTCTATGGTGGCTGCTGTCATTTTCGACTGGCGCCGCAAACAATCCTTGGTCCTGGTTGAATCGTACTCTGGGTAGTTTGAGATCCATCTAATCCCCTCCCCATTGCTTTACTGTAGATGATAGTTAATTGTATACCTTTATATACATATTACTTCCGCAAGCGTTATGTTTGCCCTCTGGGCAAAAGCCCAAGAAAGGAAATATAGATCAAACAGTATTGCTGATTGAATCCGTGTATGATTTTGCTGATGACCTGATCCAAGTCAAGTAAAGTCAAGACAAGTCAAGTTTATTGGTCACATACACATACGGGATGTGCAGTGAAATGAAAATTGGCATTGCCTGCGGATTTTGTGCACAAAACAAACAAACAAACAACCAACAAACTACAAACAGAATCACATGGTATTTTTCATATTAAATATTGTGGGCGGTACTTTAGTACAGTGAGTTAGTATAGTCCCTGGTGAGATAGGAGTTTACAGTCCGAATGGCCTCTGGGAAGAAACTCCTTCTCATCCTCTCCGTTCTCGCAGCATGGCAACGGAAGCATTTGCCTGACCGTAAGAGCTGGAACAGTCCGCTGCAGGGGTGGGAGGTGTCTCCCGTTATCATTTTGGCTCTGGAGTTGCACCTCCTGATGTATACTTCCTGCAGAGGGGCGAGAGAAGTTCCCATAGTGCGTTCGGCCGAATGCACTACTCTCTGCAGAGCCTTCTTGTCCTGGGCAGAGCAATTCCCAAACCAGATTGTAATGTTTCCAGACAAGATGCTTTCCACAGCCGCAGAGTAGAAGCACTGGAGGATCCTCGGAGACACTCTGAATTTCCTCAATTGCCTGAGGTGGAAAAGGCGCTGCCTTCCCTTACTCACGAGTGCTGCAGCGTGCGATGTCCGTGTCATAACCTCAGAGATGCGGACTCCAGGTATTTAAAACAGCTCACCCTGTCCACAGAACCCCCATTTATCCTGAATGGTGTGTACGCCCTCGGATGATGAGCCCTCCGAAAGTACACGCTCAGCTCCGTCGCTTTTTTTTGATGTTCAAGAGGAGGCTTTTGTCCTGACACCAGAGTGCCAGATCAGCTACCTCCTCCCGGTAGGCCTTCTCATTGTTGTCTGAGATCAGGACCCACCACGGTGGTGTCATCAGCAAACTTGATTATCCAGTTGGAGCTGAACCGAGCCACACAGTCATGTATGTAGAGGGAGTACAATAGGGGGCTGAGGACGCAACCCTGGGGGATCCTGTGCTCAGGGAGAGGGACGTCGATGTATTCCCTCCCATCTTGACTACCTGGCGCCTGGCGGTCAGAAAGTCCAGGGCCCAGCCACACAGAGGGGTGTTGAGCCCTAAATCCAGTAGCTTCGCGGCCAGTCTGGTGGGGACTATCGTGTTGAAAGCTGAACTGAAGTCTATGAACACCATCCTCACGTAGCCCCTCATCTGGCTGTCGAGATGGGAGAGAGCGGTGTGCAAAACCTGGGAGACAGCATCGTCCGTAACATCCATAATTCATGTTAGGCTTTCACACTACCACGTCGTGGCATGCGGGCAGCCATTTTAGTTAGTTCAACTTACGACTCCGAGCCTACAGTACACATTTCGATGGTCTCTGTACGTATTCTAATTACAGTACATATTATAATATCTCATGACTGTATCAATAGTACTTTGCACAGATATCCTCAGATAGTTTCGTGGAATTGTAACTCTGTGCAATACCCCATAGTTTGACCTATTCTAGGCAGTTCAGGATGAAAATCATAGATATTTATAGGTAATAAAACTAGACATGCATTTTCATTAAATGTGGGAATTATACACCACCCCCGGCAGAAATGACTGGACAATAAATGCGACACGTATGGCCAAGAATGGTTTACTTTAACTGGCAATAGTTTTGCTACCAAAATTGGCCAACTTCCAAACTTTGGTTTAAAAAGTCAAATTGTATCCAGTTTAGAGATGGGAACATCGATGACACACAAGTTGTGGCCTTGAGTGTTATCTTCATTTCTGTTTAAAAAATATTCCTGTGGAAAAAAACAATTTATAGCTTGAAAAACACAGGCTCTCTTAAACTCTTGATGACCCAGGTTATTACATTGTTATTCACTGAGTTCCCCCCCCCCCCACCTCCCCCCCCCCCCCCCCCCACCACCCCCCCCCCCCCCCCCCCCCCCTCACAAATAAAGCAATCCGTATTCAGATGCTTCCATGAGATATTGGGTCTATGAGCAAGAAGAACATTGCGTGCATTTTCGAATTTGGCTCTGCACTCTCTATTATCGCAGACTGTTCACTCTGGCGCCTCTAATCCAACCACGTATTGCGTGTCTGGGCTTTATATTATCGCAAAGAAATGTAGTCATAACTATATTACACTGTTTGACGTGAGTAACAAAAGCTGAAAATTCGATAGGTACGTTTTCTTGCAGGTGAAAAACCATCCCGAGTCGCCATTTTCTGTTATTGTTAGTGAATTGGACGGAATGTATGCCGTCTGCCCATCTTCCCACTGCCGATGGAGCGACCAACGTTGCAGAACTGGTTCAGAGATGTTGGCTCTTAAAATACTCAAGGTGCGTGCGGAAATAGCATTTTTTCCTGAAACATTTCCTCGTGTTTTATGCTTCACAAACTTGAAAAAGTCACATTGCAGAAGGTTTAGTGCTGAGAACGCACTCATTTGTGGCTAAAATGTAAATGAAAATTTCTGGAAGTCAATATCATGATCGGTATATTTTTTTAATTTTCTACATCGTACATATCGAGGATTTCTTCGAATATTCAATCTACGAGAGAATTGTTTCTTCTTAACCAGGACCTGTATTCACCAGGTTTCATTAAACCCAAATTACCGAAATTGAATATTTATTAATAGGGTCATAGTTAATGGTCCACAGGATCATGAAAACGACAGATAAGATGAACAATAATATGCTTATCAATGAGGGTTTGTTTGTTAATTCTCTATATGTGGCCGATGGATGGTGTAATGCAGAATTAGATAACTTAAATCACCACCAGATTTATGGCGATGGGTAAAACTAACTGTTCATGAGTTGAGGATGACCGTGAGGCGAAAGTGAGCAGGAACAATGTCCGAGTGGAGTGGTAGACAAAAAGAACGTTTGATTGCAGACAAGCCGAAAATTAACGATGCTTAGACAGTGAAAAATCACGGCAAGGACTACGGCAGGTTTAATGTGAATTTGCATAGATGTATCGCCACCTATGGATGTAGAACTTCAGAGACCGTTTGCTAAATACAGTCACCACAGGTTAGCGATATCGGAAAAGCGAAGCCCTATTCACCCCAAACGGTGAAATTCCCGACTGCACTGGAGAAACATCGTTCCAAGAAACATAACCGGGACAGGTACGCTCTCTGCTGCACGTTGCCCAGTATGACAGGAGAAAGAAAACATATCTCCACGAATAATTCGAAAAAATATATAAGAGCAATAACGGGTGCTGTCCTTTATGAACACGGAGTGTATGGGAGATATGCAAATCGGGAAATGGGGGAAACACGAAAACGTACATAGCGATGGTTTTATGAACTGTATATTGTGACATCAACGAAAAGGGGAGTGTAATTGATTAAATTGTCTCCGCGAAATAAAGTGGAATTAGTACACCGTGGAAGATTTGAAGTCCGTGTGGCAGCGGTGTTGAATATTCGAGATCAACAAGAACATGGAAAGAAAAACAAAGTTGATATTTCAATGTGAAGGGTAAGGGCCCTTGAGTTGGAATGTTAACTTTGTTTCTTTTCCACATCTTCTTACTGACCTTCTGATGATCTCTAGAACATTTTCGTTCTATTTATGAATCCCAGCAATAGCATTCTTCTCATAATGGAAATACAATTAGGATTGGACTAGCAAAAAAAGATGAAGAAAGGATCAAATATGGAGGTGTTTAACTGGAAGCGAGATTTATCAGAGACTCGAGACGTGAAAGTGAAACAAGAATTATGTTTTAAATGATGTGAAATGCTGAATAAAAATGCGGTCCGTCAAGGCGATAGCACATCATTTTTGAAACATACTCATTTCCATGATATCAACTGGATCAACAGGCAACATCAAAGCTTTTGTCGAGAACATTGAGCGAGATCCAAATGAAATAGAAAAGGTGCTTTAAAATTCGAGGTGACAAAAAGACAAATTATCCATTGGAGCGATTGTACATTGGAAAGATGTAAGAGAAACACGTATGGCCTAGCTAGAAAAATGTTATGTCCATACAGAATGAATATCGGTCTGATACAGTAGATAAAGGGAGAATGAGTCGCACAATTGATGGTTAACTTTTTATCGACGGTGAACAATAGATAACTGGATTGGTAAACTCTCAGAACACGGTCAGTGATGAATTATGCGGTTGCAACGTATTTTGTTCAGATGAGGAAGTCACATTTAAGAATTTCAAATCATTTTTCTTTCTGCGAAAGCATTTCTTCGCATATGGTGGTGAATCTTAGAAAAGTTGTTCTCCGAACTGTTGTGGATGTGCTGTAGATAAGCGGAGTTAGGTAATAAGGATTAAGATACATTTTTGGAAGGGCGGATTATTCATAGTGCATGGGATGTGTCTCGGAAGAGGTGGCGACGCCAGGAACAAATCAGATTATCAAATCGAATGGAAAAGTAAGTTGGAGGGGACATGTGGTCTACACATGTTCACATCTACACACGGTATTTGGGGTTCAGTATTGATGTGGATAGAGAACTGGCTGGCAGACAGGAAGCAAAGGGTAGGAGTAAACGGATCATTTTCAGAATGGCAGGCGGTGACTAGTGGGGTACTGCAAGGCTCAGTGCTGGGACCCCAACTATTTACAATATATATTAATGATTTGACGAGGGAATTGAATGCAACATCTCCATGTTTGCGGAAGACAATAAGCTGGCGGGTAGTGTTAGGTGTGAGGAGGATACTAGGAGGCTGCAAGGTGACTTGGATAGGCTGGGTGAGTGGGCAAATGCATGGCAGATGCAGTGTAATGCGGATAAATGTGAGGTTATCCACTTTGGTGGCAAAAACAGGAGGGTAGACTATTATCTGAATGGTGGCAGATTAGGAAAAGGGGAGATGCAACGAGACCTGGGTGTCATGGTAAACCAATCATTGAAAGTATGCATGCAGGTGCAGCAGGCAGTGAGGAAACCAAATGGTATGTTCGCATTCATTGCGAAAGGGTTTGAGTATAGGAGCAGGGAGATTCTACTGCAGTTGTACAGGGTTTTGGTGAAACCACACCTGGAGTATTGCGTACAGTTTTGGTCTCCAAATCTGAGGAAAGCCATTCTCGCCATAGAGGGGGTACAGAAGGTTCACCAGACTGATTCCTGGGATGTCATGAGGAAAGACTGGATATACTCGGCTTGTACTCGCTAGAATTTAGAAGACTGAGGGGGATCTTATCAAAACTTACAAATTCCTAAGGGGTTGGACAGGCTAGATGCAGGAAGATTGTACCCGATGTTGGGGAGGTCCAGAACAAGGGGTCACAGTCTAAGGATAAGGAGGAATTCTTTTAGGACGGAGATGAGGAAAACATTTTTCACACAGAGAGTGGTGAGTCTCTGAAATTCTCTGCCACAAAAGGTAGTTGAGGCCAGTTCATTGGCTATATTTAAGAGGGAGTTAGATGTGGCCCTTGTGGCTAAAGGGATCAGTGGGTATGGAGAGAAGGCAGGTGCAGGATACTGAGTTGGATGATCAGCCATGATCATATTGAATGTCGGTGCAGGCTCGAAGGGCCGAATGGCCTACTCCTGCACTTATTGTCTATGTTTCTAAATGTTATTATGCTCTTTTAGGTGGTAGATAGAAGAAAGGGCAAACGGTACGAAATATGATATCCAGACTTTCAGAGGACTTTGATAAGGACTGTTACGACATAATTATAATTAGAAGGAACATATTGGTATAATGAGAAATTGGGCAGAAAACGGAAAGCAGTGAGTACCCTTGCCTGTGTTACCTTTTTTCAGTTTGGTAGGATGCAATATTCGGTGCTCGCACCTCAAGTGTCTACAATTTATATTCATGATTAGCCTGACGGCACTTTAACACGCCGTTTCAATCATTCCCCTCCCACGACCCAGGGACCTAAGCAAGATGTGCAGGTGAAGCAGCACATTTATTTCGATCGAATGCACTATATTCGGTATTCTTAATATGTTATTATATTACCTTATTGTAAAATATAACCAACAACCTGCAGTGCCGTCAGGCTAATCACGAATGCAAATGTATTACACCAGTGAAAATATAATAATGCGTGGAGTGGTTGGTGGTGTTGTGGTTACTAATACTCAAATTAACTCAGGCGACGCTTTATTGCTTTATTGGCAAAACATGCTGGAGCCCTCCACCACCAGTCCACGTGAATGCTCAAAGTTTCAAACAAATGGTCGCCTCTTTTTATAGCATGTTCAACTTTGCATGCCACCCCCCCCCCCCCCCCCCCCCCATGGTGCATTTCCTTATTCAATCATTTGCAGACATTTGCCTACCATCAGCCAATCACTTGTTCCCACCTATCTCCTCCTTCCCAGTACTTCTCCACTTCGTAGCAGTTATATGTCACATGACTCCCCTTTGTTGGCCTCTTCCCTCCCTCGTGAATTTCCTCGTGGCTTGTTGCAAAGACACAAAGGTCATATAATTGTCACAACATGTTGATACTAATTGTTCCTTCCTAGGATTGAATTAAAGACTTCGGCCTCTATATTAATGTTATCTCTATGGGGGGAACTCTCAGCCACAGACAGGCCCCTCTTATCATTCTCAACTATCTCATTAATGTTGCAAGAGAGAGAACTCAAAGCTTTCAGAAGATAGCCCCACAGAAACAGAGCACAAATACCTTCACACACAGGGTACAGATGGCTTGTATCACAAACTACAGTTTCAAAAGTTTTAAATACAAAGAATAAAAATCAAATCTCTTAAGTATACGTTTTAAGTATTACAAACACTAAATTTAACATAATGTTGCATCTTTACGGAGATTAACTACAGAGAGGGATACCGCAAGCATACGGGGCTCATATAACTGTCAAACTGATTAACGATAAGTGTTTCAGAGGCTCCGTGTATGCTCTGAAGCTGTTTCAAAGTTGGAATGAATGGTACAAACCCCAACCACTGTTATTGCAAAACAGAGTTATTTCTGAGATATATTTATATAAATATAAGAGATACTATTGATGCAGAGATAATATACTATAGTGGGAACGGAAAATTGGCCATTTCCTCCACCAACCTCACTGTAATTTAAATATATATTTCCTGCTTTCCAGACCCGACGAATTAATTTGGACATGACACTTAAGACCTGAACATGTTTCTCTCCCCTTGGTGTGTCCTGACCCACTGAGTATATCTATTTCATTTTACTTCAGAATTACCGTCCGAACTATTGGAAAATAAGAGTACAACTTTATTTCAAGGAGAAGGCAACCCTGTCAACCGATATTAGGAGATCCGTAAGTGGTCGGCATTTCCTTATTTTAATGGTGGTGGAAACATAATATTTGACTGTTTTAGATTCTTGATAACGAAGATTAAAGGACCCAGCAAGTGGAGGTAAATTTGGTGTTGATCTGAAACATTAATGGCAAAAAAGGCCCATTGGGCCGAGTGGCTTACTTCCGTTCCTGGGGGCACAAGAGGCTGCAGAAGCAGGAATCTTGATTGACAAAAACAAAGTGCTGGAGAGACTCAACGTGCCGGGCTGCATCATTGGAGGGAAATTGACATACGTCATTTCAATACGGAACCCCTCATTAGCCCGAAGAAGGTCATGACTAGAAAGTCGAACGTTCATTTCCCTCCACAGAATTGTTTTTTTATTCTGACTCCTCAAAAACAATACTGCCTGATCCGCGGAGTTCTTTCACCCTTTAGATTGTCGGTCAATATTATAGCATCCACAATCTACCGTGTGTCCTGATTTAATTTGAATTTTACAAATAAATTGTGACCTCATATTAAATGTATTGAAGTCAATAGACAATTGACAATATACAATAGGTGCAGGAGTAGGCCATTCGGCCCTTCGAGCCAGCACCGCCATTCAATGTGATCATTGCTGATCATCCACAATCAGTACCCCGTTCCTGCTTTCTCCCCATATGGGCTATTTTTAAGAGCCCTATCAAGTTATCTCTTGAAAGCAGCAAGATAACTTGATCAACCGCCCTCTGAGGCAGAGAGTTCCACAAACTCACAACTCTCTGTGAGAAAAAGTGTTTCCTCCGTTGTAAATGGCTTACTCTGTATTCTTAAACTGTGGCCTCTGGTTCTGGACTCCCCCAACATTGGATCATGTTTAGTCATGTTTCCTGCCTCTAGTGTGTCTAAACTCTTAACAATCGTATATGTTTCAATGAGATTCCCACTCATCATTCTCAACTCCAGAGTGTACAATCCCAGCTTCTCCATTCTCTCAACATATGACTGTCATCCCGGGAATTAACCTTGTAAACCGACTCCCTCAACAGCAAGAATGTCTTTCCTCAAATTATGGGACCAAAACTGCAACAATACTCCAGGTGTGGTCTCACGAGGGTTCTGTTCAGCTGCAGAAGGACCTCTTTGCTCGTATGTTCGATTCATCTTGTTATAAAGGCCAACACGCCATTCGCTTTCTTCACTGCCTGCTGCACATGCATGCTTACTTTCATAGACTGATGTACAAGGACCACCAGTTCCCGTTGTACTTCCCCTTTTCCCAACCTGCCGCCCTTTGGATCGTAATCTGCCTTCGTGTTTTTGCTACCAAAGTAGATAACCTGACATTTATCCGCAGTAAACTTCATCTGCCATGCATCTGCCCATTCCCCCACCCTGTCCAAGTTACCCTGCAATATAATTGCATCCTCCGCACAGTTCACACTGCCACCCAGCTTTGTGTCATCTGCAAATTTGCTAATGTTACTTTGAATTCCTTCACCCAAATCATTGATGTATATTGTAAATAGCTGCGGTTCCTTGTGGTACCACACTAGTCACTGCCTGCCATTCTGAAAGGGGCCCGTTAATCCCTGCTCTTTGTTTCCTGCCTGCCACCCACTTCGCCAACCATGTCAGCTCTCTATCCCCAACACCATGTGCCCTGAATTTGCCCACTAATCTCCTATGTGGGACCTTATCAAATGCCTTATCAGTCATCATAAAATTAGTATGGCAATGATTGTAGGAACTTCATGCTTCTGTCTAATCAAGTGTGTGTGATAATAAGAAGAGGTTCAATAATCTGCCTAGCTCAATAGGCGTTATAAAACGACATGAATATATTGAACATAACCATATCATATTTGTCTGAATTACAAGATGTTTCATGGATGACGATAAAGATTCAGGACCAGCGACAGGTCCAAATTCTACATCAAGTCAAGTTGAAGATTGGAAATGGGAAAATAATACCGTCGGTAAAATGAGCAATCGAGGTAAAATCGTATAACGTGTGTCATAATGTTCTTCTCAGAAAATAAAATATTGTATGCATTGAAGTTAAGATACGCCGCAAAGGGTAGCTGTGAGGCTTGTAAAGAATCACGAGGTTTTCAGCGTAGGCTCTAAATGTCAGGGACAGAACATGACGAAGTCTTCAAGCATTGCTTCATCATATTTTAATATACGTTTGGACACGTACATGGATAGGGTACATTTAGAAGTATATGCGCCAAACGCAAGCATGTGGCATTGTTGACTGTGGGGCCTGGTAATCTGAATGGGTAGTTGGGCCGAAAGGCTTTTTTCCACGCTGTATGACTATGACTCTATAAATAAGGTGACATCCTGGGAATTCAATGATGAGACTGATCGAAATAGCATCACACAAATGTACATACAGTTCCTTGTTCGGGAAATTACAATGGCATGTCAAATATTAGGTACCCTTTTTCAAATACCGCACAGAAAATGATAGCTTTGAAGTTCTGAAAGCTATATGTAGCTGGATTTATTTGAAGGGAAGTTGCAAAATAACTGAATAAGCGACATCCTTTATCACATTTTAAGATCTTATTTGAATAAAATATAGAAATTATATTATGTTAGAGTTAAGCTGTGGGTTATTGCAGAGAATATTCAGCTCATGTAAAACATATATACAAACACCATCAAAAGCAAAATAGATTACTTTAATCCCAATAGACAAAAGACAACAGACAATAGGTGCAAGCGTAGGCAATTCGGGCCTTCGACCCAGCACCGTCATTCAATGTGATCATGGCTGATCATCCCCAATCAGTACCCCGTTCCTGCCTTCTCATCATATCCCCTGGCTCCGCTATCTTCAATAGCACTATCGAGCTCTCTCTTGAAATATCCAAACAACCGGCCTCCACCCTCCTCTGAGGCAGAGAATTCCACAAACTCAAAACTCTCTGTGTGAAGACGTGTTTCCTCGTCTCCGTCCAAATTTCAGACGCTATATCTTTATACGATTTCACATCACAGGCACTGGAACTAAATTGTGTTACTAATCAAATGTAGTAGCAAATTATAGATCTATAAATTAATCTTCAATGTTTAAAGATGATTCCCAAGGTACAGTCGTTAGCATTTCCAAAGCATTTAATATTTCATCATTGCCTGATTAAATCTGTGTATGAGATCGACTGGAAGCATGGACTCTGAAGCGCTATCACGTGTTTTTCCCATTCCAGTTCCAATGCAAAGGAAATATGTTGGCAGCCACTCAGGTACATTAATTTCATTTTAATATATGCGCCAACTCAACAATATGTCGGCGTACAATGTCGTTCCATTAACAGTTTAAAAGCGACACCAAATGAAGTACATTGGCTACAACGTAACTTTATATTCACAGAATGATATGCCTTTGTACTTTGCACACCATGAAACAGGTTAATTTCCACATGATCAATGAATAACCGAAGCCGATAAAAACAGGCAGCGGAAAAATATTAGGTACCCTTTGTATTTGGACATATAATTGGCATTTTGAAAATAGATTGATCTGGTGTTTTATTTCATTATTTGAACACTGAATGAGGCCATTCAGCCCAACTAGTCCAGGCTGTGTCCCATCACAGCAATCCCATCTGTATTTCCCCATTTTCTTTATGTCCTTGCAGCCATAAAAATAATTCACCTAGCAAACACATCATCTTACCAGTGATTCATTAATGCTTTCCGACACCACGGAATCCTTTACAGTTTTTTTTGTGGGAAGGAACTGGAGATGCTGGTTTACACCGAAGATAGACACAAAATGTTGGAGTAGCGGTACAGGTAGCATATCTGGATAGAAGATTATTTGAACATCCTAAAGTATCTTGTTGCATAAGTGAGCTGTCCAGTAGAGACAAATCAAATGTCTAACATTTTCCCATTGATTCGAATATACAACGTTCTGCAACGGTGAACTGAAAGATAGATAGGGAGCTGGGGGGCGGGGGGGGGGGGACTTCCAATTTTAACGTGCACAGCCTGAGGCCAAACATTTGGTTCCCTTCAGGCCATGGTGCAGTAAATGCTAACAATTTAGAAAATCCCATAAGTCTGTGCGGCATGTTCAGCAATATCATAATTTCTGGCAATTAACAGCGACAAACAATCCAGCAAAAAGCATAAATGAAAAATAAACTGGTGCGCGTATAATAACATAGAGGAGGAAGATATGTGGGAAGCGGAACTACAAAATATTTTGCCCAGTATTGTGGGTGGGAACGTGGCAGTTATGTATGGTAAATTACAAACGACAGACAAACTAATCCACAAATATTCACTCATGGCGGTGCGCCGCAGCGGGAATCCGGTTTCAATTTTGCCCTTCAGAATTTTGAATTTGTCCATCTTGCACCCTCTCCACGTGACTGCTTGTGTTTCCAACGGCTACGTTCGTTTCATACTACATGCGAAAGATGATAGACAAAAAATGCTGGAGTAACTCAGCTGAACATGCAGCCTTACTGGATAGAATAAATAGCTGACGTTTCGGCTCGGGACGATTCTCCTGACCCGAAACGTGACCATTGTTTCTATCTAGAGATGCTGCATGTTGCGCTGAATTGCTCCAGCAAATTGTGTCTATGTTCGGTGTAAGCCATCATCTGCAGTTCCTTCCTACATAAACTGTAAATGAGTCCGTGGTGTTGGAAAGGAAAAAAAGGAACCACTGGTAAGGTGATGTGCTTGTGAAGTGAATACGCGACACGAGTGTGCAGACATAAAGAAAAGGGGATAGACAGATGGGTTTCTGGGATTGACTCATTGGGCTAAATAACCCCCGTCTGTGTCATAGTAAGGAAGAAAATATTTTCATTTTGTTTAGGAAACATAAATTCGGTTTGATATTTTTCAGATTTTCAGAGACTAATCAGAGTTTTAAGTAAGTAGCAATGCATCCATATGTTGATACAACAACTGAATGCATTGCCCAAACAATCATTGGTTTGAAGCATTCAATTCAAATTCTTATAACATGACAAGACATCATAATGGGGATAGATTACTTTTTATATAAAATTTATTTGCAAGTAATTAAAGTGTTTCACCTCATTCGGATTACAATCATTACTTTGGAAAAGCATTCCATACCAAACTATTTCTCCAAGTATCTTTGTATTCCGCCTATTTATGTTCATTCTCATAACATAGCAATAGTTTTAAGATCTGGCAGTATATTGCACAACAAAATAATTGATATCTAGTTTGAAGAGTTAGTCCGTGACATTGTTATCGGTCTATAGTTGGACCTTCCCGGTTCTTTCCACTCATAATATGTTCGCCAGTTTATGAATGGACTTGAACGGACTGCGCCATAATGAATGCTCTTGAGCTTTGGATACCTAGAGCGTTGTTGGTGCAGATTGAAAAGCAATGATATCTTCCAATTGTTGTTAATTAATTCTAGGTTTTTCTATGCATTTTCATTAAACCAGTCACGTTGTTTACTAGTAGAGCGCATGAATCCTTTCTTGGGTAACTTTTTGATTAATTGCAGGACCAACGTGATACTCAGCGGTCCATCTTTGTTGCAAATCGCCAAGTTCTTACTGCTGCACTGTTCGGGCTGCAAGTTCTTGAGTCGTCCAATATTATTGTACATCGTAGAGCGTTGGGATACTGTCGCCACAATTTGGAGAGACAATAGGAGGCTGGCCAACAATTATCAATACGTACAATGACAGAGATATGGGAGCATTTTCTCACTCGAAAGAGAATACTAGTGTCCACAAGGGACGCCGCATGATGGCAGCTTCTGACTCCAGTCTGTCTATTTTTCTATCTTTTTTTATTTTAAGTTTGTTTAAAAGTATGTTTTGCAGGATGTTTTAGTACTTCTACGTGGGGGAGTGGGTATGGTAAGGGGGAAACCGTTTCCCAGTCACCTCCTGGCGAGGATGCGACTATTCTTCGAGTCGCATCCCCCCTTCCCCTCGCGGCATACCAACTGGATTGGCGCGGCCCTTCCTGTCGGAGACCGCCCAAAAATTCAGCGGTGGCGCAGCGCTGAATACATCGCGGAGCGGGCGATGTCTTACCAGGATCGTCGTTTGAAGCTCCGGAGTGTTGGGCCTGCTGCTTCAACATCGGGGAGCTGTGGTTTGTGGAGCTCCCAGCCGTGGGCGGCGCTGACCAACATCGCGAAATCCTGGGACCCAGCTTGAATCTCTGCCCAGATCGACCTGTGGTCTTCGAGAGCCACGGTCTCCGGTAGGAAGTGGCCGAAACGGAGGTCCAAGCCGTTGAGAATGTTCTCCCGTTCAGACGTCGGAGTTCCATCCTCCCAACGCGAGGGCCTGAGCATGGGGCCGCCCGTACCGGAGACAGCGGGGGCTCTGGAGGCCCGGACCACGAGTGAACAACAGAAGAACGGAGTAGGATTACTGAACTTTGGTGCCTGCCCTCACAGTGGAAAACGTTGACTCCGCTGTGTTCGAATGTTTGTGTTAAAGACTATCGTGTATTGTGTTCTTTTTTTATTCTGTATGGTGATCACAAACTTCACTGCATCAATTGGTGCATGTGGCAATAAATGTCTCTTAGTCGCTTGTCTTGTCTTGAATATTCCTTAATGCACCTAATGCATGGAAATGGGATCGGCACATGGACATCCAACTGACCTGGATATGAACCGTGGCAATGCTATACTCTAGGTCATTTGTGAGGTGGATTACTTCATTTTCCTTAAACTCCCTCCCCCCGATTGCATGTTACCTGATCTCCAACATACTATCTTCAGGCGTAGTTCAATACAGGTACGAATGGTTCATTGTTCAACCCATGCATCATCGATCCAGAACCTAGATCACTTCAAATTCAATCATCAGAATAAAGGTGTAAGATTGGAGGCCGGGATCCAAGTCAAAGCCACCTTAATCAATGAAATCCATGAGAAAGTGAGAATATATTTGATATCCACAGAAACAAACCTGCCCCTTCTTACAAATGTTTCATCGAAAATAAACGAGTATTTATGGAATCCTGAGAGTATAAGCCACGTGTTATTTCCCAGTGGCCAACCCTCGAACAATGCAAAACGGAGCAGTGAATTTGCATTGCATCCTCTGAGGAAATGCAAATCTGAAGAACATTTCTTAAAATTGGACGACATGCCTCACGGTCGTGCTGCTGCACTTTAAAGGACACGGATGCGTACAGAAAGCATTTTAGATCACTGGAGAGATACCACCAACCATGATTCGGTAACAGCCTTAAAGCCGTTGATATGTAAGGCAACAAACGTTCTCCATTTTCCCGGTTAAATGAGGACCCAATGCCATAGAATCGGTCCTCATGGGTGGTAGTTGCGGAAGCGGGGGGGGGGGGGGAGTGTCTATTAGGGCAAAACCTCTATGTCGTGCTCACTGTTGTCAAGAAGTTAACAGTCAAGCAGGGTGAATTGTTTAGAAATATTGAGGTGTAGTCCATGGACAATGTTGAGTGTCATTGGACTACCTGCCCCGTTATTGTTTGAAACGAAGAAAGAGCACGAGGGTTGCGATGAGGACTACGACTCCCTTCATCGGAAGCATTTATGAAAGGCCCATATGTTTCGTCAAATGATCGCATCAACTGCCAATAATTACAGGAGCAGCGGTGGAAGGGCAGTAGTGTAGCGTAACAGTGACGTTATTACCTGACATCGTCTCATCTCACCTTCCCAATGCCTTCAGGTAGAAGGTACTGGAGCCTGAAGACTTCAACGACCAGGTTCAGTAATAGATGCCTCCCCACAGCCATCAGGCTACTAAACTCGGCTCGGACAAAGTTCTGAACATTAATAGCCCATACTCTGTTTATTTGCACCTTTTCAGTTTATTTATTCACGTGTGTATAGCTGTATACAATGGTATTTTGGCACACTGATCTGTTCTGTATTCTTGCCTACTATGTTCTAGTGTGCTAAAGCAAAACAAGAATGTCATTGTCCTATCAGGGGCACATGACAATACCTTATCTTGAACTTGAACTTGAACTTGACAGCGCTTGCATCGCCGGAGATCCAGGTTCGATGCCGACCACGGGTGTTGTCTGTACGTACTCTGGAGGTTCTCCTCTTGACCGCGTCGTTTTACTCAGAGATCGGTTTCCCAGCACACTTCAAAGGCGTAAATGTATGGGATGCATGGTGGGATTCACTCAAGACAAACGATGTGTGTTCATATTTCAGCTAGTTTATATGACTCTAGTGTGTTTTAACTAAAACTTTGTTCCTCTGTTGCAATACCAAGAATATTCAAAACGGGTAAGCAATTATGTGGTGTTAAGGCGGTACAGTGGAACAACGGTAGAGTTGCTGCCTTACAACACCAGACACAAGGGCCTGCTCTTCCACCCTGCTATTTGCATACATGTTGTTCGTTCACCCTGTAACCACGTACGTTTCATCAGGCTGCTGCGGTTTCCAACCACACACCAAAGATATGCACGTTTGTAGGTTAATTGGCATCGGTAACATTGCAAAAAAAATGCCCCCCGTGTGTAAGATAGTTTTAGTACACAGGGTGATCACTGGTCGCCGTGGATCCAGTGGGCTGAATGGCGTGTTTCCGCGCTGTATCTCTCAAGTCTAAAATAAAATATTGCTTCTGGTTGAATTGGTAGTTGAACATTTCCACTCTTTGGTTATTTTTCAATAATGTGGCATTTGTTTCAACGTTACTGTGTCACTTCCTACTGTTCCGTGTTGCTCGATTGAAAAATCTATATACCTCTAAAAGTCTCATCTTGTGTGCATGTATACGTGTGTTGTGTCCGTATGTGTGGATGTGTTTTACTACATTCGTCAAAACACTACGCGCTAGCGCTTCAATTTGTACATATCCGGACCCTCATTTTCGCCTCCACGCAATAATCAGTTTAATGTAAGATTCCATTCTGTATTTGAGAAGTTATTGGCGATTCACGTTTAAAAGAAAGTGTTGTGAGGCCAATTAAACTTTTACGCTACTCGTCATTTACTTAAACTTTATCTAAGCTTTCCGTAATACATAACTTCAAAGCGTCTGGAAAATATCACTGATTTCGCAGGCCTCACTGACCCGATACCCTACGCATGCGCACACTCTGGAAAGGCCCCGCACATGCGCACACTTCTTTCTACCCTCCGTTGTATAAGTTGAGACGATCAGGAGGTTTAGTATGTCTTGATGAACGTCGCAGCACTGGAGCTTCAGGAGATGGTGGTGTTTCCACTATAGAGGGAGGTAGATGTGGCCCTTGTGGCTAATGGGATCAGAGCGTATGGAGAGAAGGCAGGGACGGGATACTGAGTTGGATGATCAGTCATGATCATATTGAATGGCAGTGCAGACTCGAAGGGCCGAATGGCCTACTCCTGCACCTAATTTCTATGTTTCTATGTATCTATGTTTCAATAGCTGGTGGTAAATGTATTGCTTGGTCATCAACTTCACTCATATTGCTATTTACATTTTCAATTATAGAATTACTTTTAGAAGCTTCCATAGGGGATGAAGGGAGTGTTGACGGAAGTTATCGATTAATATTACCAAGGACCGATGGACCTGATGGAGAAGACGGACATGGTGCTAGGTCACGAAGTGAGAGTTGACTGCGTCCATCCTGATATTTGATATTTTCATAAGGGTGAACATCAGTCAGTTCAACTTCATCAACAAAAGGTTCATTCTTATTTGATCGGACATACCGACGAAGCGGCATGGTTGACTATCCAACATGGATAGTCAACCATGCTGGCAGAGAAATACCACTAGGAGAACGCCGTTTGAAGTTAAAGAACCGCTCACGCGGGGTAGTATTGGTAGCATATGACAGTGGAGATCTGATGGAGTGTAATGCATTTTGGCAGAATACACTCCCACTGCTGATCTGGTAGGTCATTTGACTTTAAAGTCAGTTTCACTGGTTTCCAAATGAATCCGTGATACCTCTCAACCTGACCATTTCCAATGGTGTTGGTGTTATTTTATTTGTTGCAATTCCTTTATTAGAAAGGTAGTATTTTAAATATTTTTACATGAACGCGGTCCCCTTATCAGAATGTATGTAACTTGGAAATCACAGTATGAAAACAGATGATCTAAGCATTTGATAACCGTAGTAGCTGCCTTATTTGGTCGAGGAAAGGCAAATGCAAACCTTGAATATTCAACAAATATGGTAAGTATATAACATTTCGTGACGAGGATGGTAAACGCCCTTTGAAGTCAATACTCAAACGTTTCATAGGATGAATAGGTATGATCAATCTTCCTTCTTCAGGACGGAAGAACCTTGGTAGTAATTCAGCACAGATCCTACACGAAGCACACGTCATCTTCACATCTCTGTAGAGAAAGGTAAGTTTTAGGAACGAACATAATGTAACAAACGAGTGACTAGAGGATGACACAGCCCATTTTGAAGATCAGTGAGTGCAGAAGAATGAACAGAGGCACACAATGTTAATGTATCCGGAGCAACACTGTCCTTACCAGGGTGGTACTCAATTGAATAACTATATGCGAATAATTCAATCATCCATTCATGAATTGTACTGTTCTTAATATTCGTTCGTTTCCATGTATCCACCATAAAAGCTACTGAACGCTGATATACTATCAAAGTGAAGTGCTGGCGAGCAAGGAAATGGTTCCATTTTCTCACTGCTTCAATAATTGCTGTATCTTCCTTGCGAAATGCAGCTGTAATTCTACATAAATAAGGCGTATACATGGCAGCAGTCACAATTTTTGTAGTTGCTTTGGACTTGCATACTCCAGAATAATGTCCCTTCTTGCCACAACTATTACAAGTTGCCTCTCGAGCAGGACATATCTCTCTATTATGATTATTACCCCCGCAAAAGTAACACTTCCTTTTCGAATAAGTATATGCTGCACCAAGGGTTCATTTATCAGTATAAATTGTTTCAGCTTGCTCCATATTAGTACTTAGGTGAGATTATTTTGTAGTATTTGCAGCAGAATACACATTAGATGAGCCATAACCATCTGATTGTGTCTGAGCCATGTCTTACCAGTAAGCTTGATTGTAAGCTGACTCTAGATCTAAGCTTTTGTTTTCTTATAATCTCTGTCGCTGCAGACTTTATTTTTCTCTCTCAAATGTTTATGCTTCGTATCGCAAGCTCTTCACGGCACACGAACACAATTAAACAAAGTATCAAATTGGTATTCTCGAATCGCTTGGCATTGGCGAGTTAACTCCAGTGATTTGTTTAACATTTAAATGAGCTTTAAATTCTTCGTCATGTGTTCCTGCTAACTTGTGATTGCGGTCCACTATTTGAAATAGTCTACTATGACAGGTTAAATTACCGGTGGTATGTAGGTCGCATTTCTTCACGTTCCTGTGGTCCCGCCGTTGCATGAAGATTGAATAACGTCTCCAGAATAACTAATTCTATAATAGACACAAAATGCAGCAGTAACTCATGCAGCATCACTGGAGAGAAGGAACGGGTGACTTTTCGGGTTGAGACTCTTCCTCAGACACGACCCAAAATGTCACCCATTCCTCCTATCCATAGATGCTACCTGTCCTGCTGAGTTACACAAGCATGTTGTGTCTATCCTCGATGTAAACCAGCATCTATATTTCCTTCCCACAATAACTGATTCTACAGTTATGCAAAGTTATGTTACAAGCGGTACACGTCCGTCAATGTTAGGTAGTGCATTAATTGCGTAACAGATCAAATCCTTTGCCCGCATATAGGTACAAAGTGCTGGAATACCCCAGCAGCTCAGTCAGGAAATGATTAGGTGGTGTTTCGGGTCGGGGGTCTTTTTCAGAATGATTATACGGGGGGGAGGAACATGAAGCAGGAAAAGACAAGGATAAATCGGGGCCGGCAACAGATCATATCCAGCAGGGTGGTTCGGATAGGTTGATTGTTGGCTAAGGACGGTGAGATCCCAAGAGCTATACATGAAACATCACCTATCCCTTTTCTCCAGAGGTGTTGCCTGGCCCACTGAGTTAATCCGCTGTTCCACCATTGTGTGTTTATCGTTGGTATAAACCAGCATCTGCAGTCACTTTTAATACATTTTAATTGTAACCGCGATTATTTACTTTTGACACCAGGGCGCACTCAGGCAGAACTCTCAATGACGGCAAGCTGTATTGCAGTCGAAACATTTATGCTTAACAGCCATATTAACCCCATCAAGAGCAGGCGGATTGCCAGTAGTTTGGCTTGCAGTGTTTACTGACACCAGTGGCGACCATATCCGAGGTGAAGTCCCAAATAACGAATGTTCCATGCGCATGTTTATACTCCTCCTATAAGTGCATCAGCAGGGCTCATTCTTTTGTCATTGTGTCAACTTGCTGATTCCTTCTGGTATACATCTTATCTAATCTCCCCAAGCTATGTTGCTCAAATGACCTGGTCCACCAACTGCCCCTGCACGAGCACTGCATACTCAAATCTGTCATAGAGTCATCGAAACACTCCGGCACAAGTGGCTATTGACAACAAAATGACTAATCTACACTGATCCCAACTGCCGCGTTTGGCCGCTATCACTCTATTTATTTTTGAACCAATGTACATGTTGAAAAAGTAATTTAAATGTTATTATAGTACCTACCCCAACTATCTTCTCTGGAACTTCGTTCTATATACCCACAGCCTTTTGGTTGTAACGACGCTCTGCAGGTTTCTATTAAACCCCGTGCCTGTACAGTTTGCACATCCATGGCACATGCGATTTTGAGCAAATAATGTATCTGGGCTATTAATGCGCTGACGTATGCTACAAAACGGCGTAACATGTGTATGTCATATTGGACCAAGTGCACTTTGATATGTCTGTAATAAACCCAGTAAGGTTACCTGTTGGTCTTGGTAGGAAGAAACTGCAGATAAACCGAAGATCGACACAAAAAATCTGGAATAACTCAGTGGGACAGGCAGCATATCTGGGGGAAGGAATGGGAGATGTTTGGGGTCGAGACCCTTCTTCTGACTGTTGTTGATTGATGTTACTTTGTTTGCAGCGACTCATGCCAATTTATTTGTTAGTCATCGCCTTTATAGTTGAACCGGTATATTTAATAACATTACCAACATTGAGCACATTTTGCATCCATACCATATCAAGGATCTTACTGGGAGCTTCCTCGCTTGCTTTTAGTTTTCCCCTGTGGAGGATGATCTAGAGATTTATGTGGGGGCGCATTCGACTGCTGTTACGTCTGGCATCTCAAAATGACGCCCAATTGATAATTGATTTCTTCGCATCAGCTGAAAATATATTTGAATTAATGTTCTTCCAACATCTTTAAGATTGTGTGAACTTCGGGCGTGAGTACTCCAACACACTTGTAGGATTATTCATCTATGCGCTTATTTTGTCTTTACTTTGCAGCATCTGCGGAAGAAGGTACGTATGCCGCCGTCTTTCCAAAGATAGACACTCACCGTCGGCTTTTCAGGTCGGTTTCCCGTTACAATGTTTACTACACTGGCAATGTCTGGCCAGTGAAATTCTCGTAGTTCCCCAGACACACATGAGCGTCGTCCGAGTTGCAGCAAGCAGAATGACATTATTTAACTGCCATAAACACATCGACTTTGATGTTAGGGCATTGTGAAATTTGACGGTGTAGGTTGATTACCGATCACACCACAATGTAACGCTGCGGGCACCAACAGCTCTCTACATTACCATCACCACATCTTTTGCTCTTTTACATGCTTGACAAACATATAACCATATAACAATTACAGCACGGAAACAGGCCCTCCCGGCCCTTCCAGTCCGTGCCATTTATTTCCCCCTAGCCCCATCTACCTGCACTCAGACCATACCCCTCCATTCCCTTCCCGTGCATAACCTATCCACTTTACTTTTAAATGTTAAATTCGATACTGCCTCCACCACTTCTGCCGGAAGCTCATTCCAAACAGCCACCACTCTCTGAGTAAAGAAGATCCCTCTTACCCCCTTAACTGATGTCCCTTCATTATCATGTCATGCCCTCCTGTTTGAATCTTTCCCTACCCTCAATGGGAAAAGCTTATCCACGTCAACTCTGTCTATCCCTTTCGTCGTTTTAAATGCCTCAATCAAGTCCCCCCTTAACCTGCGCTCCAAAGAATAAAGACCTAACTTGTTCAACCTTTCTCTGTAACTTAGTTGCTGGAACCCAGGCAACATTCTAGTAAATCTCCTCTGTACTCTCTCTATTTTGTTGACATCCTTCCTATAATTAAGCGATCAAAATTGTACACCATACTCCAGAATTGGTCTTACCAATGCCTTGTACAATTTTAACATTACTTCACTACTTCTATATTCAATGCTCTGATTTATAAAGGCCAGCACACCAAAACCTTTCTTTACCACCCTATCTACATGCGATTCCACCTTCAGGGAACTATGCACAGTTATTCCTAGATCCCTCTGTTCCACAGCATTCCTCAATTCACTACCATTTACCATGTACGTCCTATTTTGATTTGTCCTGCCAAGATGTAGTGCTTCACATTTATCAATTAAACTCCATCTGCCATCTTTCAGCCCACTTTTCCAAATGGCCCAAATCTCTCTGTAGACTTTGAAAATCTACTTCATTATCCACGACACCACCTGTCTTAGTATCATCTGCATACTTACTTATCCAATTTTCCACCCCGTCATCCAGATCATGATGTACATGACAAACAACAGTGGACACAACACATGTCCCTGAGGCACTCCACTGGTCACCGGCTTCCAAACTGACAAACAGCCATCCACCATTACCCTCTGGCATCTTCCATTTAGCCACTGTTGAATCCATCTTGCTACGCCATTAACACCCAATGATTGAACCTTCTTAACCAACCTTCCATGGGGAACCTTGTCAAAGGCCTTACTGACATCCATATAGAAAACATCCATTGCTTTACCCTCATCAATTTCCCTAGTAACCTCTTCAAAAAATTCAAGAAAGTTTGTCAAACATGACCTTCCAGCAACAAATCCATGTTGACTGTTCCTTATCTGACCCTGTTTATCCAGATGCTTATATATATTATCTCTAAGTATCTTTTCCATTAATTTGCGCACCACTGACGTCAAACTAACCGGTCTATAATATAGATTTATTCTTTGAACCCTTTTTAAACAATGGAATAACATCCGCAATATGCCAATCCTCCGGCACTATTTCCGTTGCCAATGACATTTGAAATATTTCTGTCATAGCTCCTGCTATTTCTGCACTAACGTCCCTCAATGTCCAAGGGAATATCCTCTCAGGACCTGGAGACGTATCCACTTTTATATTATTCAAAAGTGTCAGTACTTCCTCCTCTTTGAATCTCATAGTTTCCATAGCTACTCTACTTTTTTCCCTTACCTCACACAGCTCAATATCCTTCTCCTTGGTGAACAACAAAGAAAATACATTGTTCAATATCTCCCCCATCTTTTTTGGCTCTGCAGATAGCTGTCCATTTTGGCTCTCTAATGGTCCAATTTTATCCATCGCTATCCTTTTGCTATTAATATAGCTGTAGAAACCCTTTGGATTTACTTTCACCTTTCTTGCCAAAGCAACCGCATATCTTCTTTTAGCCTTTCTAATCAAGATTATTTTTACATTATTTATACTCCTCTACCACCTCATTTATTCAATGCCTCCTATGAATATTGTAGATATCTCTCTTTTTTCGAACCAAGTGCCAAATTTCCCTTGAAAACCATGGCACTTTCCAATTTTTACTATTTCCTTTCAACCGAACAGGGCCATAAAGATTCTGTACTCTTACAATTTCTCGTTTAATTGTCCTCCATTTCTCTTCTGCATCAACCCATAAACCAAAATGTCCCAATTGACTCCTTTTAAATCCTTACGCATTCCCTCAAAGTTAGCCTTTCTCCAATCAAAAATCTCAACCCTAGGTCCAGTTCTGACAATCTCCGTAATTATATTGTAACTAATGGTATTGTGATCACTGGTCCCGAAGTGCTCGCCAACGCATACCTCCGTCGCCTGACCTGCCTCATTTCCTAACAGGAGGTCCAGCACTGCCCCTTCTCTGGTCGATACCTCTATGTATTGCTGCAAAAAACTATCCTGCACACATTTAACAAACTCCAAACCATCCAGCCCATTTACAGAATGTGTTTCCCAGTCTATTTTTGGAAAATTGAAATCGCCCACAATCACTACCTTGTGTTTACTACTAATATCTGCTATCTCCTTACATATTTGCTCTTCCAATTCTCTCTCCCCATTTTGCGGTCTATAATACACCCCTATAAGTGTTGCTACACCGTTCCCACTTCTCAGTTGCACCCAAATAGACTCCGTAGACGAGCCCTCTAATCTATTCTGCCAAAGCACTGCTGTAATATCTTCTCTGTCAAGCAAAACAACACCTCTGACAAGCAATGCAACACGAATTAATCCTTGCATTTGATCCCATATCCTCCTCTGCGTAACAGCTCACCCTTCCAAATATTTTCCATTCATCGGCTACGTTCAGGAATTTATTATTAACTACCAATTTACAGACGCAGAAACAATTCTACGATACTCAGGTAAGAAGCTGCATTGTCTCAGATATCGTCTGAATATTAACCAGAAGACGTCCAGCGACGGCAGCAATATTGGTTTCCCTTGAACAACGAATATCGGGCATGACTTTAGTCGAGTAACTTTAGCCAAAGTAACTTTCACAGATTTATTTTAATTGATGTGTATTTAATATAAACATTGCATTTAACATTTCATCTTAGTAAGGTTCATTATCTTCAAGGGACTCCCGGAACGACATTATGAAATAAAACGGACAAAGGAGAACAGAGTTTTCCTCTAAATCGGCCAGAAACTCATTTAACGTTATTAAGATCGTGACCTTTTGTCTAGTTTATACAGGATCCGAAGATAACTTGATCATATGAAACTTGAAATAACTAATCTAATAAGCAGGAAGGAACTGCATATGCTGGTTTAAATTGAAGATAGATACAAAAAGTTGAAGAAGGGTCTCGACCCGAAACGTCACCCATTCCTTCTCTGAAGAGATGCCACATGTCCCGCTGAGTTACTCCACTCTATTGCGTCTATCTTTAACTTAACCTCGAGAGAGAAGGTGAACAGCCGGCAGCAGTTGTGCAGGTAGGCACAAACGACATCGGGAAGAAGAAGAGGGAGGAGGTTCTCCAACATGACTTCAGAGAGTTGGGAAGAAGAATGGAATGGCCAAACTAGTAGGGTGGTTATCTCTGGATTGCTTCCAGTACCACGTGCTAGTGAGGACGGGAACAGGGAGATAGGGGATCTGAATGTGTGGAAGAGAGGCTGGTGCAGGGAGCAAGGATTTAGATTTATAGATCACCGGGATCTCTTCTGTGGTGTGGGGTGACCTGTGCAAAAGGAACGGGTTGCACCTTAAATGGAGGGGGACCGACATTCTGGCAGGCAGGTTTGCGAGTGCTACGCGTGTGGGTTTAAACTAAATAGTGGGGGGGAGGGATTGACATATTGGGAGTATAAAGATGGAGTTGAAGGGGAAGTGGCTACAGGAAAAAAATACAAAAGATTCTCGAAATAATGGGAAGGAAAGCTTGAGAATGGACAACAGAGTAAGGTCAGTGCCGATTGCGAGTGGGGGGGTGAGTGAATATGAAGGTCAAAGTAATGTATACGAATGCGCGAAGTATAAGGAATAAAGTGGACGAGCTTGAGGCTCAGTTAGAAACTGGCAAGTATGATGTTGTGGGAATTACTGAGACATGGCAGCATGAGGGCCACGGCCGGGAAATGAATTTACAAGGGTATACCGCCTATCGAAAAAACAGACAGGTGGGCAGAGCGGGTGGGGTTGCCCTGTTGGTGAGGAATGGAATTCAGTCCCTTGGAAGGGGTGACATTGAAACAGGAGATGTGGAGTCAGTATCGATTGAACTAAGGAATTGTAAGTGTAAAAATAGCCTAATGGGACTAAACTACAGGCCCCCAAACAGTATCCTGGACATAGGGCGCAAGTTGAGTCAGGAGTTAAAATTGGCATGCAGTAAAATTAATGCTGTGGTTATTATGGGAAATTTCAACATGCAGGGAGACTGGAAAAATCAGGTTGGTACCGGACACCGAGAAATGAACTTTGTACAGTGCCTTCGCGGTGGATCATTTGAACAGCTTGTATTGGAGCCTACCAGGGAGAAGGCAATTCTGGATTTAGTTTTATGTAATCAACCGGATTTGATAAAGGACCTTGAGGTTAATGAGCCATTAGGAGGCAGTGACCATAACATGGTCAGGTTTAATCTACAATTGGACAGGGAGAAGAGTAGATCAGAGTTGTCAGTGTTGCAGTTGATTAAAAGGGTCTATGGGGCCATGAGGGAGGAGCTGGCCAAAGTTGACTGTTAGCAGGGATGACAGTGGAAGAAAAATGGCAGCTGGTTCTCGGAATAATACAGAAGGTGCAGGATCAGTTAATTCCTAGGAGGAAGAAAGGAGGATGATGAAGAAAGTTTCCAAGGGGAGAAAGGGACGACCATGGCCGACAAGGGACGTCAGGGACAGTATAAAAATTAAAGCGAAGAAGTACAACTTAGCAAAGATGTGCGGGAAGCAAGAGGATCGGGTATTGTTCAAAAAACAACTGAAGATAACCAAAAATCCTGTAGCTAATGTTATCGCACTTTTAAAGAAAGGCGGGAGAGAGTAAACGGGGAATTGGAGACCAGTTCGCCTGACATCGGAGGTGGGGAAGATGCTGGAGTCAATTATAAAAGAGGAGATAGCCGCACATTTGGATAACAGTAACAGGATCGGTCCGAGTCAGCATGGATTTACGAAGGGGAAATCATGCTTGACTAATCTTCTGGAATTCTGTGAAGATATAACTATGACAATGGACAAAGGAGAGCCAGTGGATGTGGTGTACCTGGACTATCAGAAAGCATTTGATAAGATCCCACATAGGATATTAGTGGGCAGAATTGGGGCACATGGTATTCGGGGCTAAACTGCAGACATGGATAGAGAAGTGGTTGGCTGACAGGAATCAAAGAGTAGGGATTAATGGTCCCTTTCAGAATGACAGGCAGTGACTAGTGGGCTCGGCGCTGGGACCGCAGCTATTTACAATATATATCAGTGCTTTGGATGAAGGGTTTCAAAGTAACATTAGCAAATTTGCAGATGACACAAAGATGGGTGGCAGTGTGAACTGCGAGGCGGATGCTATCAGAATGCAGGTTGATTTGTACAGGTTGGGGGAGTGGGCAGATACATGGCAGATGAAGTTTAATGCGGACAGATGTGAGGTTATCCACTCTGGTAGCAAAAACAGGACTGCAGATTACTATAAATGGCGTCAAGTTGGGAAAATAGGAAGTACAATGGGACCTGGGGGGGTCCTTGTACACCAGTCAGTGAAAGTAAGCGTGCGGGTACAGCAGGTAGTGAAAAGCGCGAATGCCTTGTTGGCCTTTATAAAAAGAGGAATCGAATATAAGAGCAAAGATGCCCTTCTGCAGTTGTACAGAGGCCTAGTGAGACCACACCTAGAATATTGTGTGCAGTTTTGTCCCCTAATTTGAGGAAGGACATTCTTGCTTTTGAGGGAGTGCAACGTAGGTTTACAAGGTTAAATCCCGGGATGGCAGGACTGCCATCTACTGTGAGAACGGAGCAGCTGGGCGTGTTCACTCTGGAGTTTAGAAGGATGAGAGGGTATCTCATTGAAATATATCAGATTTTTAAAGGCTTGGACACACTAGAAGCAGGAAGCATGTTCCCGATGTTGGGGGAGTTCAGAACCACTGGCTACATTTTAAGAATAAGGACTAGGCCATTTCCAACGGAGAAGAGGAAACACAGAGAGTGGAGAGTCTGTGGAATTCTCTGCCTCAGAAAGCAATGGAGGCAGGTCCTCTGGATGCTTTCAAGAGAGAGCTAGGTGAGGCTCTTAAAGATAGCTGAGTCATGGGATATGGGGAGAAGGCAGGAACGGGGCACTGATTGGGAATGATCAGCCATGATCACATTGAATGGCGGTGCTGGCTCGAAGGGCCAAAATGGCCTACACCTGTACCTATTGTCTATTGTCTATTGTCTATTGTGTATTAATATAATATACATCCTGGACCAATTAAACGTACAGTAACTTCGTTGGTAATATCTTCATCTTTCGCCGAAATTGAGAAATCAATAAATGTATCCATATTAACACGAACGATGTAAATACGCATAAGGACAAATACATTGGTATGATATGATTGGAGGGATATGAGTCAAACGCAAACAGGCGGGACGTGTAGTTGGGGCATGTTGGTCGTAATGTGCTAGATGGGCCAAAGGCCCCTGTTTCTGCGCTTTAACTCGAACCCATTCCTCACAACATTATCATTGTTTTGGATTCTTTAGAAACATTTCCTTTAAAAGCGAAATTGTCGCTTTTCCTTGTAGAATCGGAATGGGTGACCATTACCACGGGTGAGCCGTTTCAAATAATTAATTATAAACTATTTTTAAAACTTTTTGAGGTATAAACAATGTATTTGGTCTTGTGGACGCAATTCTGTGGAAAACGTCTGAAAATCGAATTCCCTTGATGCTGTTTCTGCCATTGCAGTGCAACAGACAGTGCAAATACTGCATGTATTTTCAATAATCTCTGTAGTATCTAGAGATTAGAGATAGTCGCGGTTTTTTTTTTCAATTACATTTTCCGTTCTTTTTAGGGATTACCTCGTTACCAGATATATTATATGCATAGATTAGTAAAATTAATGTTATTTAACCTCACCTAAGATGTAAATAAGAATAGTTTATATCCAGAAATATTAGTTACTTTTGCAATGCATAAGCTAAATATACTGGATGATTTCATCCTGAATCTTGCGCATGGATAGATATGATTGTAATCGTGTGACTCATGTCAAGGCATTGAAAAGGGTTGGATGTGATATCCGGAGGTCACATTATATGCTCTGCACCATCGGATCATCTATGAGTGAGTGCGAAATACTGTCAAATAATAGGAAACAAGACATTATTATAATCCAAAATAATTTTCAAACGTGCATCTTAAACATCGTCACTTATTTTTTCTCCCCAAGTAGATTACTTCACAAATATCCTCCGCCTGCCCTCATGGACCTTCGGTATCACAAGGCTTGCCGGTACAGGAGAATGCATTAGTCTTCAAAGATAGCGCAATTCAGCCAATATCTTATCTACCTTTCGTTACCCTTAACCTCCGCCCATTTGTAAGATACTATGCAATTATTCCATGAATCTGGTAATGTTGACAAAGATGCATTTTGTCGAATTGTTGCTGAAAAAACATCTAACACGAAAATATGGAAATATAGAGCTAAATGCAAGTGATTTTGCAGTAAAATATGGATATTCGACGGAAAATACTGTATTTAATGTTGTAACATATTACACACTTTAACTTATAGAAGACAAGTTCCGAAGAGCAGAAAATGGTAAACGATGGTTTGATGTATTGACAAGTTATCGTCACATGTGACAAGTCACATTGAAATTATTTGCTTGCATACTCAAGGTATGCAAATAGTCGCGACATAAAGGGCGCTGGTAAAGTTACAAAGTACCCAGCGCCAAGTCTGGCTTTGTTCTCCCTCCCTCCCGACGAACTTAAAACGGAATGTTACAACATTAAATTGATTTTGAGACAAGATTACCAAAATACGGAGGCAATTTAAATGTGCGCAGTTGGATGGCCAGGCAACAATTGCACCGGAAGACCGCAGCTTGAGTATTATATGCAATTTTGATCTCTTAATTTGCGGAGGTACATTCTTTCTAATCAGGGAGAGTACCGTAGGTTCACCACATTAATTCCCGGGATGCTGGGACTGACATATGATGAAATAATGGATCGACTGGGCTTGCATTCACTGGAATATAGAAGGATGAGAGAGGATCTCATAGAAACAGAAAAGCATAAGGAATTGGACAGGTTAAATGCAGGAAATGTGTTTCCCATGTTGGTGTCCAGAAACAGAGGTCACAATTTACGAAAAAGTGGCAGGCCATGGAGGACTGAGGTGAGGAAAAACCATTTTCAGCCAGACAGTTGTGAATCTGTGGAATTCTATGACACCGAAGGCAATGGAGGACAATTCACCAGATGTATTCCGGAGGTAGTTACATAGATATAGCTCTTAGGCCGACGTGAATCAGGGGATTTCGGGGGGAAGGAAGAACTGCGCAATGATTCTGGATGATCAGCCATGATCATATTGAATGGCGGTGCTGGCTCGAAGGGCGGAATGGCCTACGCCTGCATCTATTTTCTCTATTTCTATTATCATACGAAACATGGCCATTTACGTCGTAGATAGAAATTGGCCTTGGAAAATGTATGCATGTCGAGAATGGTGTTTGGTTTGTGTACAACCTGTCTTACAATGCACGGAAACACAAAGGGGTATGGGAACGGGAACAGTAATGCAGTTGTTAAGGTTTCTCAGACAAAATATTCATGAGGTCTTCCATTTGTAATCAGTAAGGACAGCAACTAACCTTGATTTTGCATGGAATGCCTTGACTTGGTGCAAGCAATCAAATTGAATACCGTCAAGCTCTAAAGATTGTAAAGGCACATATTATGATCAAATGGTGCTTGCGGAAGGGCGTGCCGGCGGGGAAGGGGGAGTTGCAAGCGAGGAGCTGTTGGAGGAAGATGCCCATGAATCATAAGTGCACGGTTTGCAAGCAGGCGGCATGTCAATACACGAATGAGAAATGTGATTATGTTCTCCCTTGTCAACCGTCATGAAGAAATAATTTCGAGAAATCATGTGAACTAATTAATCCCCAATTACTGACATCATTCTTGCACCTTACCAAGAATAGGATTGGTGTATTCAGGCATCGTTGGAACTGACAATTAGCCCTTATGCCGTGCACTGCCAGCGAATAACCAATGGGCTGGATGGTTTGGAGTTTGTAAAATGTGTGCAGGATAGTTTTTTGCAGCAAGACATAGAGGTGCCTACTAGAGGAGGGGCAGTGCTGGACCTCCTGTTAGGAAATGAGACGGGACAGGTGGTGGAGGTATGCGTAGGGGAGCACTTCGGGTCCAGTGATCACAATACCATTAGTTTCAATATAATTATGGAGAAGGACAGAACTGGGCCTAGGGTTGAGATTTTTGATTGGAGAAAGGCTAACTTTAACGAGATGCGAGATGATTTAAAAGGAGTGAACTGGGACATTTTGTTTTATGGGAAAGATGTAGAGGAGAAATGGAGGACATTTAAAGGGGAAATTTTAAGAGTACAAAATCTTTATGTTCCTGTTCGGTTGAAAGGAACCAGTAAAAATTGGAAAGAGCCCTGGTTTTCAAGGGAAATTGGACATCTTGTTCGGAAAAAGAGGGAGATCTGCAATAATTATAGGCAGCATGAAGTAAATGATGTGCTTGAGGAGTATAAGGAATGTAAAAAGAATCTAAAGAAAGAAATTAGAAAAGCTAAAAGAAGATATGAGGTTTCTTTGGCAAGTAAGGTGAAAGTAAATCCAAAGGGTTTCTACAGCTATGTTAATAGCAAAAGGATAACAAGGGATAAAATTGGTCCATTGGAGAGACCGAGTGGACAGCTATCTGCAGAGCCAAAAGAGATGGGGGAGATATTGAACAATTTCTTTTCTTCGGTATTCACCAAGGAGAAGGATATTGAATTATGTGAGGTAAGGGAAACTAGTAGAGTAGCTATGGATACTATGAGTTTCAAAGTAAAAGAAGTACTGGCACTTTTGAAAAATATAAAAGTGGATAAGTCTCCAGGTCCTGATAGGATATTCCCTAGGACATTGAGGGAAGTTAGTGTAGAAATAGCCGGGGCTATGACAGAAATATTTCAAATGTCATTAGAAACTGGAATAGTCCCCGAGGATTGGCGTACTGCGCATGTTGTTCCATTGTTTAAAAAGGGTTCTAAAAGTAAACCTAGCAATTATAGACCGGTTAGTTTGACTTCAGTGGTGGGCAAATTAATGGAAAAGATACTTAGAGATAATATATATAAGTATCTGGATAAAGAGGGTCTAATTAGGAACAGTCAACATGGATTTATGCCCGGAAGGTCATGTTTGACTAATCTTCTTGAATTTTTTGAAGAGGTTACTAGGGAAATTGACGAGGGTAAAGCAGTGGATGTTGTCTATATGGACTTCAGTAAGGCCTTTGACAAGGTTCCTCATGGAAGGTTGGTTAAGAAGGTTCAACTGTTGGGTATAAATGCAGGAATAGCAAGATGGATTCAACAGTGGCTGAATGGGAGAAGCCAGAGGGTAATGGTGGATGGCTGTTTGTCGGGTTGGAGGCAGGTGACTAGTGGGGTGCCTCAGGGATCTGTGTTGGGTCCTTTGTTGTTTGTCATGTACATCAATGATCTGGATGAAGGGGTGGTAAATTGGATT